>JAFBJT010110017.1:30514-85536 GCA_016785325.1 Chascanopsetta lugubris | reverse complement strand
TGCAGGTCCAAGTCACCATTCTGCAGCTGCTGCAGAGCGGCTGACTGTGGACCTCACATCGAGTCTCCATCACTCCCAAAGCATGGCTCCACACTCACTCACTCACACACACACACACACACACACACACACACACACACACACACACACACACACACACAGCTCAGGACGTTGTGTTTGGCTTCAGAGCGCATAGAATTGTGATTGTGTTAAGCACATCACGAGCCAAATAGGGTAATGAAACAGACTTGAGGTGAAGTGGAGGCTAAGTTTTTGTAGCAGATCATGAATGGGAATTGGAATGGATGGGGGGGGGTGGGGTCGGGCTGCTGGGCCAGAAACGAACATGTTTGGGAGTGTGCATGTGCCTAGGAGACATGCAGGCTAAATGTCATCTCACTGGGGGGGTTGAACCTCATCCATGTGATGTACATACTCCGGTTGCACAGCAGGATTATTTCATCTGAAATCTTTTGCAAAGCTGATGGAATATCTCTTATGCCGCTGCAACTGTGAAGCTGCAACATGAGCATTTTGGATGATGAGTTTTCTTTATTGTCAACATAATTTGAAACTATCCCTCAGGTCAAGTAAGAGTATAATTCCACAGACTCATTTGAAAGGATATTGGATTAGACTAAAAAAAAGAGGTACACATGTCGAGTTGTTTTATTTTTATTGAAGCGTGGGCATACAGTTTAATATTTTAAATTGATTCGAGATGATTGTGTGGATGGATGATACAGTAGCTTAATCTGCTGTGTTGCCCACTAGGATAGAAGAGTGGAATTTTTGGTGGCATAATAACCCAGTGGCCTTAATCCTGCTCCATACTCAGAGGGGGTGGGTTTCCCACTCCTCTATCTCCCACTCGTCCTTATGGGCACAACTGGCACATGCAAAGTAACATGTGTTGTCTGTTGGAATGCACAGGAAGATGCCGTGATATCACTGGTCATTCAGTCCACCATACGAACAATAAATAGACAGATAACTTAGCTGTTATTGCATTTTTCTCATAGAATATATTTTTATAAAGAATATTGTCATTTAATCTGCTCCCTGCAACACTCAAGAGTGAGGGGGAGGGTCATAGTAGTAGTAGTAGTGTATGAGGCCCATTTCTATCTGCAGCCAAGTTGAAATCATTGGTGAGTGCTTGGGCATCAGGTAGCTGGAGGCGCAGAAGCCTGAGTTTGCCCCTTTATCACAAACACATCACGGCCGTAAGCACACAAACACACAACCAGCTCCAATTTGGATGATGCATCGACCACAGCATGTGCCTGCCGGGCTTACAGTGTCCCCTCGCCTCAGCCTCGGAGTGGTGACGAATCTGATGCCATGCGGCACTTCTGCGCCATACATGTGTGTCACGCGTTAGATATGCACAGCCTCAACGCGGTCTTTGATAGACCCTCAAGCAGTGACTTGTCCTGTTGATTATTAAAACGATCAGCCTGTGGGCTTTGAATTTGAATGTGTGACGCTCTCTGTTCGGGCAGAGAGGCTAGAGGTATGTTTTTTCTTTTATTTGTCGTGTGTTATTAGTCAACACTCCAAGCAAATTATATGACATAGCAGTCGGGTCAGTATAAGAGCTATCTATCTCATCTATCTATCCATTCATGCTGCCACTGTGATTATGGTTTTTAAGTCCACCATAGGTTTTCTAATGTGAGGAGTCTGTAGCTGCAACATACAACACCAATCACAATGGGATTTTAACTGATCATTTATGTCCAAATGGACATAATAATGTATTCTATCAAAAGAAACAAGGATCCATAAAGTGGAATAAGATTATTTAGTTTTATATCCCAAAAATCGTCTCATCATAACATTTGAAAAAAGGGTTTTTCCAAAGTGTAAAACTCTGTTATGAACAATTAAATAATTTTACACAACCAACTGCAAGTCATGGGACCGAGAAGAGAAGAATATATGAGTATAGCATGACTTCCACAAGCCAGATAGAAAATTGCTAAGAGGGTCACAGATTTTATAAGAGATTAAAGGGATTATGGTCTAAGTAGGTTGGGAGAGGTGGGGTTTAATGCACTTTAACGTGCTGAGGAGGAGGGGAGACATTGGGAGAAAGAGAAGTATGACGTGGGGAGGAAAAAGAGTCCGTAACACCAAATCCAAGTCTTGTATACAGTTGAGACTGTAGAATTACATGTTTGTCCATTTTTAGGCGACTCTGTGAGGAAGCAATAGTTGAAATGAAACCCTAAATATAGTCATATCCAAACAATCTCCCATTGTCTTACCCAGCATTCCTTGCATAGCAGATACAGTTGCATATACTGTACATACTGCTGAGTTTGTCCTTTAGATTCTGAACTGTTGGGCTTTCATATCAGCATGTGTGGTGTTGGCAATTAATGTGTGAGTGTCTGGTTCTGTAACCAACTGTTGTGCTTTTGCTCTTTGTAGAAACACATCTGTTTTGATCCCTTTTTAACTCTTCACGCAATTGAAACTGCTGTCAGTCTATTTGTTATTTTAACACCCCGACACATTCATCTTTGACTTGGAGCAGCACCGATGCCTGAGGGAGTTCTGCTTTTTTTTTCACTCTTTGGAGTCAAACATTCAGTGAGACCTGATCGTCTTACTTTTGCCTGAGGCCATCTTAAATCAGCGCCGCCCGCTGTCGGATTCATATCTCAGGCTAGAGTCCCTTGTGGTCGACCCCTCTGCTCTGTGGTACTGAGCGACAGCCAGGAGCATGGGACCCCGCTGTCTTTGTCTGCTCTGATTAAGACCCAGTCTCAGTGGCCCAGATTCAGATTTAGAGTATGAACTCAAACGAGCCCCTCTCCTCATTCACACTCTGTCTGTCCCTCATCCTAATGAGCCTCAGCTAATGGCTCTCATGTGGGGATTCCACGGCTCTTCTGTGGACAAGTCCATCACTCCTGCATTTTCCCTATAAAAACGAAACGGATTTAAAGCAACGTACAAAAGACGACGTAGCGTGGATATGGTGTGACGGCTCTTTAACAGTCGTCGGTGACTCGGCACAGCTAGTGTGAGACGCTGTGGTGCAGCATTTCACTTTTCCTACAGCAGCTTCGCTTGTATTGGTTACTCTGTGAAGGTGATGGCCACCTCTGTCTCTGTGCCAGGAGATGTCTGCAGGAAGGACATGCTGACTGTTGAAGGGCAGGTAGCACTGAGTTGCTGATCATTCTGCAGAAACGGTCCCAAATGCCTCGGTCATATATTATTTCCTGGGTCTCCAACTCATGCTATTGTTTTTCTGCTTTGTGGAATTCCATTTTCCAATTAAATGAAAAGTCTTGCATTACTCAGGGTCGTATATACACCATCCTTTTGTCCTCAGTTCCGGCAGCTGGTAATGCTGAGGGAAGCTTCCCCAACCTGGCCTCCCTGTTAAATCCACAGGCATACGAGCTATTTACTCAACAGAGTCAGTGGGACATTGAATCCTAAATCTCTTCCCTTCCTCACGCTCCACTGGGCCAATTATGAACCCAATCATAGCAGCAGCACCTACCACCACTACACATTGTCTGTGTAAAAAAAAAAAAAAAATGGGCGAATTAACAAGGGAGAGAACTGAAAGACAGAAACAAGTTTCAGTCTCAATTCAAATTTGAATTCAGATAATCTAGTTGAATTCTTTTTTGTTGTTTCCTGCTGCGACAGTGTTCTGAGTGTATAACTGCTCTAACCATGTTCTCTCTTCTCTCTCTGTCCTCCTCATATCTGCCGCTCATGATGGATTGCCCTCCTCATCCAGCCGAAAACAATCTAAGGTATGTACCAGAAGAAAAAAAAAATGTCAGGATTCAGTGTAGACATTACTATTCCTCCCGGGGGGCTCGGAGGCGTCGCACACAGATCTCTCTGCCGTTGTGGCGTCGTCTCTAGGGCCATGATTGAGAGTGTTTTAGCAGTTCGGTTGGTCAGCAGGAGCCGGATAGATGTCCGTGTGAATGTGTCAGTGCTCTAAGATCTCGTGAACACCCACAAAGGTTCTACAATGAGAGAGGGATGAGCGCAGACACTGGGGCAGTGTGTGTGTGCATTCAAAGCTGCATTGTTGGAGTGCACCCCCACCGCCCCCCTTGACAACACGCTGGTGACTAGCTCAGAGATGTTTCACACACCAGGGACGGGCTTTGTGCTCAGTGCACTCGGTGGCTGATGGGGCTGGAGAGTGATAGCATGGGCCACAGGCGTGTGCGGTCCCCGGAGCCCGTGAACCTGAGTTACCTCTGCGCTGGATGAGCATGTGGCTGTCTGCTAAGTTATAGTGGCGTTCAATTTGTCCCCCGCCCCCCCCCCCTGCATATTTAAAGGTAATTAGAGGCTGCTGTCCAATCACGCTTGACCAGTTTCCAATCCGAGAAATGACAAAAATGGGGCTCTGCGCTTTTCAGGTTCATCATTATTTGCACCGCTGATTTAAAGTAGTTGTCCAATCATGAACAGTTTGTTGTGCAGTCACACCCTCGGGCTGGACAGAGGCAGACCAGAGGAGAGGGAAGCCTCTTACCAAACCAGCTCTAATTGAGAATGATGGCACTTTTGTTCCTTTGAATTGCACCAACTCAGTCGTCTGAAGTCACAAGAGGAGGTCTGCCTTTCAAAGCATTCAGTCATCTCGGTGCTTCCCATGCTGACTATGCAACCACTAGTTCCCTGGCCAATAGCCCTTATTGTGGTTAGAAAGGAGTGCATTTATTTTGGAGTATTTGTGCAGGGGGAAGCACCTTGGTGGAGCAGTAATGTGCCAGGAGTAGTAATGTGTGCTGCAGTGAACTGCCCTCTCAGGATGACAGAGCAGATTGTTTCTACAATTCTCTTTTATGTTTACACTCACTCCACACCAGATGGTAAAATCACTTCTGGAGTTTTCACTTATTTCTGCTAACAAACAGAGACTGATGAAAACATTAACCTCTTGTTGTTGTCTATTACTTAAATCGAACCATTATCCGAAAATAATCTGAATACAAAAAGAAACATTTTGGTTTCTTGGCAGTAAAGTTTTGACATCTACTTTATAGTTCGATACGTAATAAACCCTATGTGAATGTTTATTCTCCTAGTTGCCTTTGAAACTCACCTATCTTTGTTTTAAGTGATGAAAAACGGGGCTTTTCGTTGTGCTTGCGTTGTGTCATTTTTGTCATCATAAAAACGGACTGAATAGTTGTTCTGGTCTTAAAGGTGGACGCCGTAACATGAGCTGTATGGAGTCTTTCTGTAAAGAGTTGTGGTCACTGGCAAATGAGGCCACTGGTCGTTCCCACAGAGCATCCTCTCTCTGTGTGTCATCCTGAGCTGATGCAGGTGCCCAAGGGAACACAAAGAGTCTGCTGCTAAAGTCTGTGCTGTTAGACCCGGCTCTGAGGGCTCAGCGCCAGCCTGCCTCCACCAGCGGGGTCTGCTATGGCCCTGTTTCCTTGGAGACGAGGGTCACCGGGTGCTGGAATTTCTTATGCGCGCTGACCCTGATTTATGAATTAATTTAACTCCAGGCACTATGACAGAACATGGGGCAGCTAACCGTGGATGTGGAACAGATAGTCATGGCGCGGCCCTAACGGGCGTTACCTCAGGTAACAATAGACGGATAGATATCAACTTTCTGCTTCCAGACAAGCTCAGTCCTGCAGATTTTCCCGCCGCACAATAATCCTTGTTTCTGTCTTAAACTCGGAGGGAGAAGTGAGACCACTGCTAACGATGTGTTGCACTGTACATGCTTGGGCAGGTGTGGAAAATGTGTATTTACTCTCCCTGTGCCGTGTCTTCTGCAGGTGTTTGCTTTTGACCACTGTTTCTGGTCCATGGATGAGTCCAACGTTCCCAAATATGCTGGTGAGTCATAAATGCTGAAACCGATCATGTTACTCATCACTAAAGAACTCAATCCCACGCAGAGATGAGACCGGCTGAGCTTTGGGCAGAAATAGTGCAGGGAAACTCCCTACTGGGTGTGAAGTTGCTTTGGCATCATGCAGGTCAAAACAGACTGTCCAGTCACTTTCATTTTGGGTGCACGATTAATAGGTGCATTAGAAAAGGTTTTTTTTTTTTTTCAGAATCACTTTTGTACCCAACAAGATGTCTGAATAAACAAGCTAAAAAAGAGAAGTCCGCAAGAAATTGGCCAACAACATCCACAACCATGCCTCCAAGCAAGCCCCCTCCCAAGAAGGGAGCTCTAGCTGGCTCACCAGCCACGCTCTCTTACCTCCGGTGTTGGCAGGTTTATGTGTGAGGGAGGGAAAGTGCAGGTGCCTCGACCAGTCACAGCTGGCATTATTGTTGTGATTGTGTTTTTTTCCTTTCAACCTGATGTGAAAAACACCACCTCACAGGGACAGGTGTTGCTTTTAGACAGCCATTTTTGGAACGTGCGTAATGATCTGTTGACGTATAGTGTATAAACAGGTTTTGGTATTTTTTTATGTACTTGTTTCTCAAAACAATAAAATATATAGGAGATAAACTTACATAATCTGAGAAAAAAAAGACACTTGGATTTTTAATATATACAACAAACAGTAGCATAACAACACAGGCCATTCTCTTTTCCATTGCACATTGTGCTTTGAATGTAATAATGTACACATCTTCAGCTCCCTTTCATTTTTCTAATGAGTGCTTCACATAAGAAGGTTACAGTTGCAGTGTTTTTATAACATCTCTTGAAAGGAGTTGATTACGGCCTGTCCGCTGGAGATTTGCATAATCTTTGTTAATATCTTCCTTGTCATGTCCCTTTCATTATGTGGCGGCCGTGTCATGCTCACATCTGCTTTGTGCTAAAGGGACGAGGCAAATGTGCTGGCTGAAGGGCTGCGTTGAGGGCCCAAGCTGAGGCTTTATATTTAGCTCATTAAACAGCTGTCCCATTCAGCAGCCGCACGACAGCCAACAACTCAACAGATTTCTCAGTTCGGCTCAGTGTTTTCCACACGACTCGACAGGAACCAGTCTCCTTTTGTGAATCTAAATCTGCTCTCAGACATCCACTGAAGTCTGGGTAGTCTCCCCAGATTATGCAGAGGGGCTCAATGCGAAAAAATGCAAATGTCTGATTCAGTAGCTCCAGACATTCTTGTACGTTTTTAGAGGCGGGCTAACAGAGAGAGACGCAACAACTAATCGATTTAAACAGATGTTATCGATTATTAAAATAGTTTTCAGCGAATGGAAATCGATGAATTGGATCCTTTTGAAAGCAAAGCACATGGCCTCAAATGGGGGCAGTAAGCGAGCTTATCTAACTCACTAGGTGGCAGTAATGCACCGTGACGCTGGTTTCTACGTGCTAAAAAAAAGAGGAAGAGTTTAAAATGTGTCTAAAAACGATCAGAATAGTTTTTAGTTGCTGCCCTATAAAGCAAGGGTCTCCTGTAAAAGCAGCAGACATTAAACTGACATGAATGGTGATAATCTTGATGTTGTGAATCTCTCTGATCATGAGGATTTCCTTCTGCTTTGTTCAAACATGAAAGGCTCAATTGTTGGGACATTTTCTGGAGATCACATCAGAAAATGGCTTTAGGTCCTTGTTCAATGCAGCACACTTCTGTGTGATTCAGGAAGACAACCAGAGAGGAGCAGAAAATGGTTCTTACATTACTGAATGGTTCATCTGTTTACCATAATCTCCATGGTGACAGATTCTTTTGTCCAACAGGTCAAGAGGTGGTGTTCAAGTGCCTTGGAGAAGGAATTCTTGAAAATGCATTCCAGGGATATAATGCCTGTATATTTGCCTACGGACAAACAGGTAACTGAAAATCCACATGAAACTTGGTTTGTATTTTTTGCTGTAAATTAATTTGTCTGTGCAGTTTTACATGATTTGCAGACAATGAATTCCCACCATTATCCTCAAGCTGAGATCTAAGTAAATCTGCAGGCCGAGCTGTTTGCAGATGTGTCTTTAGAAAAGTTTTAAAAAAGGGGAGATTTGTGTTTTTAATCGCACTGGTGAATCACTTAACTCGTATGCTTCCTCAGTCCTCACCCTGGGACAAATTAGCTCCTTTATTCAACTTCCCGTCTCAGAGGGAAACGAGACACACACGCATTTATGTATTAGAAGAAATTAATATGGTGTCGTAGGTGTGGGCCACATTCTTTTCTATGTGAGATGCTCACCGAAAAACCTACTCCTATTGTTCCTACCTACACACCCTCTTGTTTGGCCCACGCATCATGCGCACTAACGTTTAACTTAGAAACACCTAATGATTGTAATGAGGAATATGTAAATACATCAACTGGGTAGTTCATGGATTTCAAAGATTCTCTCCTCTGATTTACAGATGTATTTGTTTAATATGTACCATGTGCAAGATGTTGCAGTTCCAGCATTTGGCCACCATACATTCTTTGCTTCAAAACTCTGTACACATCCTCCCCACACTTGTTTCTATACATGCAACAAGTTACATTTGATCATTTTGGTCAACAACAGAGACATTAAGCATGTTTTTTATTACACGATCTTAATAATAGCCTTGTGGCTAGAATAGCAAAGAACCCCCGCCCCCAAAACACTGAATCCATGCTCTGCACAATGTCCCTCCAGGTTCGGGTAAGTCCTTCTCCATGATGGGGAACGGGGAGCAGCCGGGTTTAATCCCTCGTCTCTGCTGCTCGCTGTTCGAGAGGGTGCACAAGGAGGGATGCGAAGCCCACAGTTTTAAGGTGGAGGTGTCTTTCATGGAGATCTACAATGAGAAGGTCCGTGACCTGCTGGATCCCAAAGGGTGAGTCTGATCTTCTGCTTTCTCCACAGGATAATCACATGTGACTTTTACCCATGGTTATGCAAGCATCTCCTTCAGTTTCCTGATGACTTGGATCCACCCCAGCCTCACTGTCAGCTTCTTACACATTGCCTCCTCATTTATGACTCTGTTGTGTCTAGTGGCCTGATCGTAGGATGGCGACAGAAGGATGTGAGTAGGAAACTCAACCCAGTCATTTCCTGCAGAACAGAGGCCAGTTTCACTGACTGACAGCGCTGTGTTCTCTGCCGGCGTGGTCTGATGTGGGTTGGCTAGACAGACTGCAGGGGGAGGGCGAGCTGTGAAAGAACATGTTTCAGGGACATCTGTTTCAGGAGCTGGGAGCAGGAAAGCGTTCAGAGCCGGAGAGGGAGAGACTACAGTGCTGCACTTTGTGCGCTGCAGATGCAGCCACAAACCTTTCAATGGCAACGTCCTCTCGCTTCCACGACAATCCTCATCCTCCCTGGGAATTTTATAATTAGATATTGGCAGTGGTACAGACGTGATGCAGATCAAAGTGTCCAGTCTCCCACATTGAGTTGGTGGGAGCCGGTCTGTCTTATCAGGTGTATCGGGTGATTACTTCAGTAGAAATGGGGAGGCGCTTTTCTGGTGACCTCAGTCCCTCTGTTGCTATGGGGAAGCGTTCAGTGACTCTCTGATTTGTAGGAGATTGCCTCACCACCTGGCAGATAGCCAGGTGAAACGAGGCCACAATCTACTCACCTCCACCATCCTGGAGACCTTTGCCTTCCCCTAGTTTGAGTTTCCACGGCAATGCATGTGCTCCACAGTTTGTACCGTTGTCATCTGCGTTGAAAGCTTGACTGTCGTTATAGTGTTTGTTAATTCCATTCAGCTCCACCAGGACTGCATAGTAGATTATATATGCACAGGTAATTCTGTCACTGCGTCCTTATACCAATTGGAGGCTGTTTCTAATTTCCCTGTTTTGGGTTTGATCTCATGTTCCCGGATGAGAGAAACTAAATCATATGAGCCTCTTGAAACCTTGAAGCACTCCTTTGATTTTTCATTCATCTTAATCAAGCTCCCATGGTCAGAGGATATGTTTCCTCCAAAAAGGATTTTCTTGTTGCGCTGCCAAGAAGTGTTCGGACATGAGAGTGAAGGGGAGAGGAGCACAGATTTGTTTTCAGTCTTGCTTTTTGCACAAACGTCCAGAAGTGGAAAGCATAAACATACCACTCTCTATTTTCTGCTCACTGTGTTGTTGTCTCTTTTCTTTCAGGAGTAGACAATCGCTGAAAGTCCGAGAACACAAAGTCTTGGGTCCATATGTGGACGGCCTGTCTCAGCTGGCAGTGACCAGCTTTGAGGTGTGTCTTTCACTCTTGTCTCATTGAGGCGAGGCTGAGTTCACCTCATCTCACTGACCTCAGTTCTTCATGTTGCACACACACATAGAAGTGATTCATAGCCAACAGTAAAAATCACATCCCAACTATGTCAAGTAAGTGATTTAAAGTCTGAGCAAACTTTTTAGTTTTAAATCCTCCCAAGTGCTAGTTTCTCAAAGTACTGTAATGACACATATTTGTGATGTGGGGTGTAGTCATGGGTTTCATTTCGTTCGTATGCCAATCCAGGGCAGGCCCTTCCTTAATTAGGTTTAAACATCTCCACCCTGTTCCTCTGTGCTCCGCTCGGCCTGATATTGGTCCACTGGATTTCCGATAGTCCTGACTCAGTGCCTGCTGCGACCCAGATAGATCACATGACAGCCTTATATGGGAACTCCGCATGACTTAACTGTGATCACAATGATGCGTTTGCAACCTTTTGCCAGAATCCAAGAAAAAAAACATGTTCCATTGACTAATAGAGACGTTTTATAGCTCTCATGATGTCACGCTGTGTCTTCAGGACATCGAGGTGTTGATGTCGGAGGGGAACAAATCACGCACAGTTGCAGCTACCAACATGAATGAGGAGAGCAGTCGCTCACACGCTGTCTTCAGCATCATCGTCACACAAACACTTTATGATCTACAGTCTGGGGTCAGTCATTTCTTCACTTTTGCCAACTGTTACAATGAATTGTTCCTTTGGCGTCTACACTTGTCTTTATCCTATAAACACCCTGTTTATTTTATGATGGATTTGACTGACTTTTTATGTTGTGACTGTAAACAGAATTCAGGGGAGAAAGTGAGCAAGATTAGTCTGGTTGATCTGGCAGGAAGTGAGCGAGTCTCTAAAACTGGAGCGGCTGGAGAGAGGCTCAAAGAGGGCAGCAATATAAATAAGTGAGTATTTTTTTTGTAAATTGTTTGTTTGTTAATCTCAGCGTTATAAAGACTCACTGTGATTCTTCTTGTGTCTCTGTAGATCCCTCACCACGTTGGGCTGTGTGATCTCTGCTCTGGCCGATCAGTCTGCAGGAAAGGGAAAGGCCAAGTTTGTGCCTTACAGAGACTCGGTACTCACCTGGCTGCTGAAGGTCTGATCCACATATCATTACTGTGTGTACATTCGGGCTCTGTAAATCTATATATATCTGATATGTAATATTTCCTCTTGTCCTCAGGATAACCTCGGTGGCAACAGCAAGACAGCCATGATAGCCACAGTGAGTCCAGCCGCTGATAACTATGAGGAGACTCTATCCACACTCCGCTACGCTGACAGGGCCAAGAGAATCGTCAACCACGCCGTGGTGAATGAAGACCCCAACGCTCGCATCATCAGAGAGCTCAGGGAGGAGGTGGAGAAGCTTAAGGTTCAGCTCTCTCAGGCTGAGGTGCGAGGGCTTAATGAGTCGAGCACATGGGCTCACAAAAGACTGATCAAACACGATGTGGTGCGGGTCACGCTGATTGTTTTTCTTTCCATTCTTCACATCAGTCCATGAAGGCTCCTGAACTGAAGGAAAAACTGCATGAGTCTGAGAAGCTCATTCAGGAGATGACGGTCACCTGGGAGGAGAAGCTGAGGAAGACAGAGGAGATAGCCACTGTGCGTACATATATTCTGTAAAAAAAGATCTTTAATCTAATGTGTTGTCTTTATTCACTGAGTGACTGTTTGTGTTTACAGGAGCGTCAGAAACAGCTGGAAAGCATGGGCATCTCTCTGGAAACATCTGGGATTAAAGTGGGTGAAGACAAGTGTTTCCTCGTCAATCTAAATGCTGACCCCGCCCTAAATGAGCTACTGGTCTATTACCTGAAGGTAAAAGAGTTTGACTCTGGTTATTCTCACTTTTATCTTTTATGCCAATTTAAACCCTGAACCTGCCCCCTACCCTCCCTTATGTTTCATTACACTGAAGAAACCCATGAAATAAATACATTATCCACACCCACTGCACAGTGATGTCCCAGTCACAGCTGGTTCTGTGGTCTTTTCAGGCTGTTGAATTATGGTCGTACTAATCAGGATTTTCAGCCCAATGATAAAATGAAAACACTGTCAAACTCGTGTACATTTCAGGCACATACTTCAGCATGAAGTTGATTCATGATCCAGACAAGATGAATAATATTCAGTGTTGCTGTGCAAAATGTGTCTGTGTCAGGCTTGTCATTAAAGAGCCAGTGGTGGTACGGATGTAAGCTGGCATATACAAATAAGCTCTAAATGGAAAGAGATTCTATTACAACAATGTTCTTAGATGTTCATGCATATTCAACAAGGTTTTAAGTTGTCTATACATCAACCAAACATCAAATTCTTAAAGCCAGTAGTCTCCAACTCACAGCAGTGACTTGTTTACTATCAAATGGAGCAATGGAGCATTAGCACAGATGTTGCAGTGATCCAGATCCAGGGGACAGTGGGGGAGCAGATGAGTCCAGTCAGTCAGACTTTACAAAGCTCTGCACCGGAACAAACAGCCAGGGAGCTGGACCTGTACGAGTGGAGGCATGTGAGAAAGTGGCCTGTGTGTGCGCGGTGTGTGGAACAACAGGCCTTTTGTCTGGGTTCTGCAGACCGGCCTTGCATATCAGTGTGGAATGACTATGGTAATGTGAAATGTGTTAGTCCGCCGCAGGGGTAGGACATCCTCTGCAAGCTGGGATGTTTGTTCAACAACGCCCACTCTGCACTGAGAGAGAGAGAGAGAGAGAGAGAGAGAGGGACAGAGACAAGTGTTTCTACTCAGGCCTGCTTTCATTTTAGTGTTTCTCTTGATTTCCCTTAGCATTAACAACCTTCATTTCCTGCAAACCGGCTCACTCAATAAGAGCTTGTAGTCATTCCTGTCGAGACTGAGACGTTAAAATCAGGCGGCAGTGGATACAATTTCTTCCAGATCTGTTATTGTGCTTGATTTGTCGTCCGCCTCTGTGTAGGAGCACACACGTGTGGGTGCAGACACGTCTCAGGACATCCAGCTCTTTGGGATCGGGATCCAGCCGGAGCACTGTGTCCTGGAACTCTGCCCAGACGGTGATGTCACCCTGATGCCCATAGGGAATGCCAGGTGAGCTACCATACAGCCATCTCCAGCATGCTCTGTGTCTCTCTGTGTGTGTGTCTGTCTGCTGTCTCCCCTCCTTCATGGATGACTGGACTGCAGTGTTTCACATGACCTCACTGTACAGGAATCTCTGATCTGAGCTTCTTGCTTTGATATCAGAGCCACATCTCTCTCCCACAACAAAGACTCTATTTTGTCTCAATTTGCTCTCCCTGTTTGAAGCCAAAAAGTTTCGAGCCATGCAGCATCATCAATAGAACGCCTTCATCATGCTCCCTTTTCCTCTGCAGGACCTGTGTGAATGGGACAATGATTGATTCCATGGTGCACCTGTGGCACGGCGACCGCATTTTATGGGGCAACAACCACTTCTTCAGGTATGAGATATTTTATTCAAATATGCATCAACTGTCACAAAGTCCAGATTTCACTGGAGAGCGGTCGTGTCACACCACAGGATCAATCTCCCTCAGCGGAAGCGGCGGGACCGTTTGAAGGAGCTGGAGCGAGCGTCTCCCAGAGAGAGCTATGTCGAGGTGGATGTGGAGACCGCGAGCGAGGCCTCATCCGAGCAGGACTACAGCTACGAGTTTGCCCAGATGGAGGTCATAATGAAGACTCTTGGGAACAACGGTATGATTAAAATCATATGGTTCAGCAATCTACATGATCCTGAAGGCTCCCAGGCTACAGGCTACACAGAACACATTGCACTTAGGTTTCAGATAGTCCAGCTTCTTCCAGCTGCTGTCACCAAATTCACATCGTTTCTTTTTTACAAATGTCATTATTTAACAATAAAACAATGCACTGCTTATCCCACTGCAACTGCATTTACATTGTCCTTCTCCTGTGTGCAGACCCCATGCAGAATGTGGTCCACGTCCTGGAGAAGCAGTACCTGGAGGAGAAGCGTACGGCTCTGGAGGAGCAGAGGATGATGTACGAGCGAGAGCTGGAGTCGTTGCGACAACAGCTTTCTCCTGAGAAAACGTCACAGCATCAACGCAGCAGCAGTGACCGCCTCCCCTTCCCAACGCACACGCCCAACAGCAAGCTGCGGCTGTGGACAGAGGACCGGTGAGTACAACATACAATAATACACAAACTGGGCACTGTAGGGAGGCTGCAGGACTCAGTCATGTTTATATTACCTGTTACTTTTGAATGTTTCTGCTTTAACCAGACACATGAAGTATTTGTAGTATTCGCCTCGTGCAAGCCCGACAGGCAAAACACTCAATTTTCAGAGGATGATGAAAAGCAGGCTCACTTAGATTTTTCAAAGTTCTGACTCATGCAGCTTTCTTAGTAATTCATATTCCAAAAGGTCCAGTGGGATTTTGGTTTTATTATCTCCATTTCTATTTTTACATCAGGGGCAGAGACGTATTGTACCTCAATATTTTTATAGTAATGAACATATTCTCCAAGGTGAGCTGAAGGGCCCTGCAACGTGTAACTTTGCCACTAGATGTCACTTATTACACCACAGGGTACTGGAAAATGCTCTAAATCACTTATCTGGAAACTTAAATATACTTAGGTTTATCAAATCAAGGGTTCCTTTTCCTATAGTAATGCTGAGATGTCTTGGAAACTAGAGTGTTTATGTTTACTGTGGGTCAGTGTTGTGGGACACTGTAGCAACTGATGCTTAGTTTTGTTCCGAGAACAAAAAATGTTTCCAGTGTTTCTCGTCTTTACAAAGAGATTTCCCCTAACTCTTAAGTTGCTGTTGTTTGTGAATCAGAGTATCTGGGATGCCTGAATCGGTGTTTACACTTGCTCTCACGAGTCGTAATTTAGTCTGGGAAAAGTTCCTGTTTATATCAGTCGAGACCAACTGTGCATAAAAGATAATGACAGGTTTTTCGTCTTCACGGATGAGTGAATGATCTCTCTCTGTCTGTTTGTATGTGTGTTTGTGTTTGACAGCGATGAGCTTTTTCGTCAAAGTCTCTCTCGGCTCAGGGAGCAGGTTGTTAAAGCCAACACTTTGGTGCGAGAAGCAAACTTTCTGGCCGAGGAGATGAACAAACTGACAGACTATCAGGTCACCCTTCAGATTCCTGCCGCCAACCTCAGCGCCAACCGCAAGGTCAGACCTCTGAACTAAAAAGAATGTGGTATCGCACCAGCACTGAGTTTCCAGTCGTCTTAGTGTACTGACTATAAACACCTCCATCTGCCTCTCTGCTCTTATACGTAGCGTGGGGTGATAGTGAGCGAGCCGGCCATCCAGGTACGGAGGAAAGGGAAGGGGACTCAGGTGTGGACCATTGAGAAGCTGGAGAACAAACTGGTGGACATGAGAGACCATTACAGGGACTGGAGGGAAGGCACAGAGGAGATGGTAAGGGACAGTATCATGCATGAAAAGAAGAGATGTTGAATGTATGGAAAGTTGCATGATTAAGGCTATCTCTGTCATTTTCAGCACAACAAAGCAAATAGTAAGCACTGTGATCCATTCTATGAGGCGCAAGAGAACCACAACCTGATAGGAGTGGCCAACATTTTTCTGGAGTGCCTTTTCCATGATGTTAGACTACAATATGCTGTGCCTATCATCAGCCAACAGGGGGAGGTAAGGATACATTTACGCAAACAGATGGAAAGACATGCTGGAAGTGTTTGATCTTTTTCAAGATTGAGGTGGTCACACCCTTATCCTGCTTGTTTCCACAGGTTGCAGGTCGGCTGCACATTGAGCTAATGCGAGTCAGTGGTTCCGTACCAGAGCGTCTGTGTGGGGGCGATGACTCATCAGAAAACTCCAGTGAGAGTAGCTGCTACGAGGTCATGGACACTAACGGGGAGATCGTCCACATGGCCAAGAGACTCACCTGTAGGGTAAGAGGCACATCGATTCAATGGGTTTAAACACACACCTGCACGTCTGTGCCAGGATGTACCAATGTGCACAAACACTCGGTGACCTTTCCGTTTGTCCTCCGGCAGGTGCGGATCAGGGAGGCCACGGGTCTGCCACACAACTTGTCCAACTTTGTCTTCTGTCAGTACACATTCTGGGAGCATGGCGAGCCCACTGTGGCTCCTCCCATGGTCAGCCCTGATAGACCCTCCCCCCGAAGCCCAGACGCCCAATTCACCGTACAGTTCGATCACTGCAAGGTAAGAAAATAGCTGCTGCAGATTCTTTCAGCTGTTAATGCTTCAATTTGAAGACTTTCAACGATCATAAACTTTTGGCATGTTTTCTGTCTTTCTGTATGGGGGCTCTGTGTTTGTGGGAAATGTTTCTAATTAAAGATACCAACACTCCATGGCAGAAGACGTGCTCTTCATCACAGGAAATGTTTCATTGTTTTTTCATTCGATTACCCGTTCGAGCTGACATTCCTGCGGTAGTAGATTTTAATTTTGCCTTCTGGAAAACTCTAATATGTCCTTTGGCAGGACACTGCTGACATCAGCTGGGAATAGTCATCTAGTCACAAGAGACTTGCCCAGCTCACCAATCAGAGCAGTCTGAGATTTTCTGTGAGGGAGGAGCTCTACAGAACCTTTCAGAGAGAGAATGAAAACAAGAGCTGGAGTGAAACTACAGCATTTTCTGATCTTTGAAAACTGTCCCCCTCGTTGACAAATGAAGTGTATAATTCCCAGAAGAGGATTAATCGTAAAATCTCATCCTTTGCAGGACTATGTTGTGCATGTGACAGACGAGTTCCTAGAATTCATATCTGATGGAGCTTTGGCAATTGAGGTCTGGGGTCACCGCTGTGCTGGGAATGGGCGGTCACTCTGGGAGTTAGATGCACTGGAGGCCAAGACCCAGACGCTCCGAGACAGGTGAGTGTTTCACTCAGACTTCAGAATCATTCAATGACATATCGGACAGTAATAATCTTGGCTGTCCGTTGTTAAAGGTGGAGTGAGGTGTCTCGCAGGATCGAGCTGTGGACCTCCATCCAGGAGCTGAACGAGCAGGGGGAGTATTCACCCGTGGAGCTACAGTCTGGAAAAGACGGCAGCACGGGAGGCATCTTCCAGTTACGACAGGTCAGAGAAAGACTGATGAATGAGTTCCTTCATTCAAATTTAGGAGGCCGATAAATTCATTTTATAGATTTGAACGCACATCTAGTAGAAGAAGACAAACATTGGATCTGTACTCTGAGATTTAAATGATGGGGTTCCGTGCGTGCAGGGTCACTCCAGGAGGCTGCAGGTGTGCGTGAAACCAGTCCAAAACTCCGGCACGCTGCCTCTGCTGGTGGAGGCAGTGCTGTCTGTGTCTATTGGCTGTGTGTCAGCTCGCTCCACCAAGCTGCAGAGGCCACTCGACAGCTACCAGGTCTGTGCAACACAGTTATTTACATACCTTTCACAGTTGGCACATAAGACTGTTAGAAGGAATAAGATGGTGTATTTGTATGCGAGCGAGTCTGTTTTAGATCAGAACTGTGTTTTGTGAACAGTGTGCTCATTTCATGCCCGTGATATCCGATGTTGTGCTGATTCAGCCAAACTACATTTAGTCTATCTCTGGATTCATGCCATGAGTGGAGGCTGGCAGTCTGTCTAAAGGAGGAATGTACAAACTCATTAGTGCCCCGGTAGCTCTATTAACGCGCCCCTGTTACACAACAAGCTACTGTTTGATGAATTGTTGTCACGGAATCGTTTACTTGAAATGTTCCACACTCGTATGGGCTAAAAATAAGAACAGGCTTTATTTCATCGCTGGAGGACACGAATCTCTCCGTCAGATCACCGATTTCGTTATATTTGATGACATGAGCACTGCCCTCTGACAGCTCGTGCGCTCTCCACATTTGACTGAATGTGTTCTCTCCTGCCAGCGAGAGGCGGAAGAGGATATGGATAGTTATCAGGTACTCTCTCTCTCCCTGTCACTGCTCCCCCTGTAGCTCACTCTGCAGCATGACGGAACCGGACTGATCATGTGTGCGCACCAACTAAAGGAGTGCTTTATTAAACGGCAGCTACACATGTGGATGATTTATGATGCTGTAACATTAAATCACACCGACCACTCTTTGGCAGCCCTCTGCGCAAAGTACAGTTCCACCCATGGCTGAGCTCCCAGTCAAGGGGGTCCGTCTGCCAAGGATTCCGTCCCAGCTCACTCTCGCCTCTCCGCTCAGGTTGCGCTCACTAATGCCTCTGTTGCTACTGACCAGTTGGGGGAATGATAAACCTCACTGAATCACATGGGCACTGCATGGCTGCATGCTTTACAGCACGTTACATGGTGGATGGGCTGATGTCTGAAGCGTCTCCTGCTTTGAGGTATGTTGTCGGACAGAGCAGAGGGAGATGCGCTCTCTGTGGTGCTCTCAGAGATTCAGCCGCTGTGTGCGCAGGTAGGACTTTGAGTGGCCGTGGCTGCATGCGAGGATGCGCATGTGGGTGCGCACGTACCGTATGGACGGATGCACGAGTGTGTGTGGATGTGTGTGAGTTGGAGGGGAGTTACACAGAGTTTTTAAAAGGAATGAGGTGATCGTTAGAGCCTGACAGACAGTGGTTTTTGATGGCCAGCTCCATTACTCATGGAAAGGATATATGTCAAGTCAGCCAATTGTTCCAAGATATCTCCTGAGATGTAACTATCAAATATCACACAAGAGACTTTTAGGGGGGTTTAATGAGCTGAATATTTTTTTCATGGTGATACATTGAATGCTGACAGAAACGCCATTTAATCAAAAGTTACATTTTTGGTAATTAGTCATTACCAAGTTCTGAAAGCCAAGTCTGAGGTGGATTGTCAATAGAAGTAGAAACAGTTAATTGCCAATATGTGGTGCTATAGCTATAAAGTACCATATAGAATCTGGATATTGGCATATACTTGTCCTCAGCTAAGGATATTTATCAAAAGTTATACTTTGGGGAAATTGATTCAAAAATCACAAAAACATGTTTAAACAAGGAAATCGCCTGTGCTGCCCTTGACACACCCTTCAGCAAATAAAAGGAAAAAATAGCATTTTAGCGACTCTGAATCTAACAATAAATGCACATTTTCACCCTGAATTAGTTTGTTAGATGAGAATTATATCAAGCAATCCAATATTATCATCCAGTAAATTAATGAATTAATTAAATTGATTAGTAAGGCTCTGATAATCAACTCTTAAACTGAAACTACATGCTGGAAAGCTTTGACTTTTAACACTTTGGGTTTGGGATCTTTATCTTTATTCTGGTTCGGCAGTGAGCATTAGGAAGGAAATCTGAATTTCATTCAAACATGTCAGCCAAGTCCACTCACTCCATTCACTGGTAACACTTAACTCAGCCCATTGGCACATCCTCTCCTCACTGAGCCATGTGGCCCTGACCCTGGTCTCTGTCTGCCTCCAGGAGGAAGATCTCAACTGTGTGAGAGAGCGCTGGTCAGAGGCTCTGATCAAACGTCGGGAGTACCTCGATGAACAAATCAAGAAAATCATCAATAAGCACGGTGAGTGTAACGAGTACATGGTTTTAGATTTTCTTGCGGCGTGTCGACGCAGAAACACTTGAAATTGTGTTTTGTCTAATCCAGACTTTAATTGTTTTGTTTTATATTGCGTTGTTTTGTTTCAGTTTGTTTTTGGCCCATTGTTTTATGAGACACGAGCAATTTTATTTTAAGTTTTTCTTTTATAACACTATTACCAGAGATGTTATTTCTTTGTGTGTGGTCAGAAGAGAAGCTCACATGCAGAGGACTTTGCTATGAGGAGGATTAGATTATGTCCTGGGCCATACCGGCTGCATGTTTGCATATTTCTGAACACGTGGATGTTAAAAAATAATTTATTTAGGGAATATTTAGGAGAAATTGAAGATTCCAAAATGTTTATTCTTGCATGGACATAGCCTTTGTGTCTTTTGATTTTCTATCTCTTTTCCTCACCAAATAAATCCAGAAAAGTCTGAGGAGGACATCGAGCGGGAGGCCCGGCTGGTGGAGCAGTGGGTGGGGCTTACTGAAGAGAGAAATGCAGTGCTGGTACCTGCACCTGGCAGCGGCATCCCTGGGGCTCCTGCAGACTGGTAACAATAAACATTCAAGAGTCTCCATAACACATTCTTTTGCTCTGCAGCTCATATTTGACCTCTTATTCAACTTTTTTAAGGGCGCCACCTGCAGGAATGGAAGCGCACATCCCCGTGCTTTTCCTGGATTTAAACGGTGAGGCAGACAACTCCTACATGTCAAACTAATGTCTCTCAGATTTTTCTCTCAGGGTTTTTAAGCACTAACCCCCCTCTGCTCTGCCACCAGCCGATAATCTGACAGTGAACGAGCAGCTGACCGGCCCACACGCTGCGGGGGTTAACTCTATCCTGCCAAAGGAGCATGGAAGCCAGTTCTTCTATCTGCCCATCATCAGACACAGTGATGAGGAGGTGAGCAACAGGGTTTGCTTTTCTGCCCTCCTGTGGCATGGAAGAGAACTGCAGCTGAAAATAAGTGTTAGGCTGTCACTAGTTTGTTGCTCATTTCTTTATATCTAACTAAGTCATAGAGTTTCATAGAGATTGGTCACTTAGATATGTTTGAATTACCCGAAAATATTTTCAAGGAAAGTGTCCGAAAATAACTCTGACTCAGTTTGATAAAGTAGAAAATGATGTAAGTACACGTATAGTTTGAAACAAACAAGCACCACTGGGTAAAAATATAATCTCTGGGATGGAGGAAATGATCATGTTAGTTAATGTGCTGTTTTTCACTTGAAGCTGTGTTTTGTGTTTTTATGGACGACCACATCCTCCACACCACAGCTGCCTTCATAAACTCCTGTTAATTACAGCCTATTTCTCTAAATAAAACATATGTTTGTCAGATGTTTCACAAAATGCCCCAATGCTGATTGATATACATTTCCAGCTTTAATTGCTACTTCACATATTTATTTTTCTCAGGTGATTACACACTGTCTTATGGCTTCATCTTTTTTCCCCAAAGTCACATGCATAATGTACGATTAACCGAGTCGTGTAATTCCACGAGTGTATGCATGTAAACATTTCAAATAACGTTATTTCAGTATTTCTGAGCAGCACCATTCTACAGTGTCATGTCATGAGATTAGTCTCCTATAAACCTAAATCCACAGCTCACCTGTGTGACTGTAATCCCAGTTTCTGTTTGTCACATCCTGTTGGGATGGATTCTCTCTCTCTCTCTCTCTCTCCCTCTCTGTATTTGACTTAAAAAAAACTTGAGACTCTTCTGATCCACCAGGTGTCTGCAGTGTGCTCCTGGGACTCGTCTATCCATGACTCTGTTCACCTCAACAGAGTCACGTCACCCAACGAACGCATCTACCTGATCATCAAAGCCACTGTGCAGCTCAGCCACCCTGCCTCCATGGAGCTGGTGCTCCGCAAACGCATCGCCGTCAACATCTATAACAAACAGGTGAAGGGGCATCAGATCGAGGTACTAACTGTGTTCATTAATGGAACTTTTTTAATTCACTTTTTTTTCTTTTTCTACTGCAGAGTTTCACACAGAGTCTCAAGAGACGAATGTCACTAAAGAACACGCTCTACGCCTGTGGTGTTATTTATGAAATTGTTTCCAACATACCAAAGGTAAAAGTCATAAGAAAGTTCTTCCACCGCTGTATCTAAATAAAGCTCTTTCTCCCTGTGCTGCAAATAACCAGTTCTCACACACTGTTTATCTTTCCTCTCCAAGGCCTCAGAGGAACCAGAGGAGAGGGAGACCTTGGCCCTCATGGCTGCTCGAGGCGACGGCGAGGAGACACAGGACGGAGAAACCTACATAGAGAAGTACACGCGGGGAGTTCTGGAGGTGGAGAACATCCTGAGTCTGGAAAGGTTACGGCAGGTAGAGTAAACAATAGGATGCAAAGCCTGATATAAAAACTACTCATCCATTGGTTCAGATCTGAAGATGCATGTCTGTCTGTCTGTCTGCAGGCTGTGACAGTGAAGGAAGCGCTGGCTGCTAAAGGGAGACACCTCAGAAGAAGTCTCAGCACACCAAATGTACAGCATGTAATGAACGCCTCACTCACCGAGCCACTTACTCAACACATGCATAACATTGATAACTGTCAACCAGTGTGTTGACACTGACGGCGTGTTTCCTCTTGTTCTCCAGTCGTCATGTAGTAAAACAGACCTGACGGGTTGTGAGGATGAGGACTGTAAGGTGAGAGTGCTGCTGCTTATTATTTCAGTATTCAAGAAACTACACAGTATGAGGGGCTTTTAGGAGAAATCTCTTTATTCTGAGAAGTTTTCATCACAATTTCTCTTTTAGTATGTAGGATTTGTTTGTTGACGACAGTCAACGTTTGCCCCTCCTCCCCTAACCCAACATCACCAGCTTGGTGTGTGCACAACATACACCGTGAATACACTGTTGTATTTACATTAGTTTGAGAAAATGCTGAAAGTTAGATAGTCTCATCAAGTTAAACACCAGCGAGTGCCTGTCCAAACACTGATCTCCAGATAGACTCACGCATATATTAGGTTATTGTGACTGAAATGACGTTATTGGGGCTTTAAATTGTTGTTGAGGAGTATCCTGCTTACTTACCGTTAACCTGATAAGTCAACACGTCTAATGAATGTGTTGTTGTCTAGGACCACTGTGACCGTGTCGACAGCTCCTGCTGTAATCCCCAAGATGGCTCACTTTGCAGCACACCCATTAAAAACAAGGAGAACCAAGGTAGAGTACAAGAAAGGAGCTCTGACCCTCTCTGCTGCTCCGTCTCACCTGGTTCTAACTGCATGCTCTCACACAGGTGTGGTTCCAGAGAGTCCAACCTTCTTCAGCTCCAGCCCCTTCAAGGTCCTCTCTCCTCAGCCGCCAAAGTTCCTCAAGTCCTTGTTGCCGGTCAAAGAGGAGAACAACACGAAGAAGTCTCTGGAGGCTCGGCCACTGCTGGGACAAGAGGTAAGGAGGAGCTCGTCTCTCTTGCTCAAGAGATACGTTTTCATATTTTCACATGAACTTCTCTACAGTCCCACACAATGAGTCCAACACCATTTCATCATTGCATGTTTCCCCTACATGATATATACGTCACTAATTTTTCAGCTGCCTGATTATGTGCTCTGAAAATGGCTTTGTGTTTGTGCGACTGGATGAGCAACATACAGTGTTTGTGTTCATTTGAAATAGAGCACGTTAAGGGAGCATGGCTGCACTCAGAGCCATGTGGTGATGGAGAGAAATAAAATATGAGAAAGCACATTTTTAAACCAATCTAACAAAATCAGTGGCGATGTCAGTGCCACAGTTCTTGAATTCAAATTCAAATGCTAAAAATATAATGGAATGTGGCCCACACAAAATTTGAGCTAGACTTGATTGTACTTCTTCGTTTTAACACCAGGTGGAGCTACCGCTTCACTGAAGATAGCTGTCAAAGTTTGCTTTGCCTGCATCGGAGGCTCAATGGATAGAGCAGCCGTCTTTGGAAGCAAGTGTGGCAGATTAGAATCCAGACGGCGACATATCGCAGTATGGCCCAGTCTTATTCTGGATGCAGCCAAATTTAGAAACGCCTGATTTAAGGGTCACGTCATCAAGTCGTGAAGTATGTGAGAATTCATTGGTCGAAAACCTTGGAGTTGGCGCACACAAGAGTTTTAGGCGGCATTCAAAAGATCACTTGCATGTGTTGTGGACACATCAAGCTCTGCTGTGAAATGTGAAAGTGCATGCCACTAACTGTGTACCTGGCCTGCCCAGCTCCATGCATGCTGTGTGTGCGTGTTGTGTGTGTGAAGTGTGTGCTGTTGTTCTGACCCATCTGCAGAGCATGCGCTCATACGTGGACAGCTCTGCACTGCTCCCCCCTCCCTGCCCTTGGCGCCGACCCAGGGCAGGCAGCGAGGGCCACTGCAAGCCTTCCACCTCCACCTCCACTTCCACCCTCACCACCACCACCACCACCACCACCACCACCACCTCTACCTCTCCCACCTGCAGCCAGCTCAGCCACACACTGCCACACACTGCCGTAAGTGCTCCACTCACACGGGACATGTAACACGCCCAGCGCAGAACTGCACTCGCACGTGCTCACGCCGTCAAATACTTGGTTTTATGGTTTACACGTGTTCCCCTTCTCAGCCAGCCTTTAAACTGTCATAAACTGTCAAGGTATTTCAGTAATGTCAATTCAGACCTCATACCAGTCTTAATAATTGTATACAAAAATATCATTATATTACCAGAGCGAGGTTCCTTATGAAGTCTCAAAATGCATTACTTTTAGTAGATTAATGTTAAGCTCTAATTGACAAATCAGATCAATCCAAAAGAATTGGAGGTAAACATTTGATGTTCATAAAAAGGTAATGTGTTTTTTCTTTGTTTGTTCAGTTTTTTTTTTTTAATAGTTCTGCTTGTGTTTTTGTTGAAACCATGCGCTGGATTGGGAAATAATTAATTTGAGTCTAACGTGAAAAGCAATAAACATGGAAGTGTTCGTCATCCTGTCTCACAACATCAGGTAATTCAGTATTTTGTCCAACTGCATGTTTTAAACACGTGGAACATCATGCCCATACCGCCATGTCTCTTCAGTGAATAGTCTCAAAAGACAGATCCACACGGTAAACACGAGAACATCTCAATCATCCATTATCACATTATACATTCATCTCCATTCACGTGTGGAAGTGTTTGTGTAAGTGATGACTCTGCAGAGACTGTGTCTGACATCATGGCCTGTGGTCTGTCTCTTTGCCCCTCTGTGTGTGTGTCGTTATCTGCAGGACTCTGAAGATGAGGAGACGGAGTTGGACGTGACCCTGAACTTGGATCAGGGCCCTCAGGATCACGGCAGCTTCCAGCCTTACGTCCCGGAGGACTTTGCAAACTTTGAGATCTACAACGCCTCTCTGGATACGCAGGACGGCTTCCTCCCCTCCTGCACCGACTCTAAGGGAGGCCGGTGTGGAGGCGGGGCCGGAGACAGAGAGGTGTCCCGCAGCCCCACGGCCAGCAGCTGCACCAGCGGCTACTTTTCACACAGTGCCTCCAACGCCACGCTGTCCGACATGCCTTTCAGTGCCAGCGAGAGCTCCGACCACCTCAGCCTCACCCCCAGAGAGCCCCAGGACTCCCTCTCCACCGGACGAGGCTGCACCCAAACCAAAAGTGCTTCTGCCGGGACCGACGCTCAGCGGCTTCCCCCGGTCTCAGCAGATACGGAGCAGGAGCCGCTCGGCCTCCCTCAGGGCTCCGCACCCGTCAGTATTCCTAATTGCACCGACAAGAAGAGAACGTTCCCCCTGCCTCACAACTGTGTTCTCAGCACCAGCCAAGAGTTCACTGACTTCAAAGGGGCTGATGACAGTACAGGAGAGAGTGATTTAGCAGCAGAAGGGTGGCAGCAGCAGGGTGTGGAGAGGAAGACGTCTGATAATGTGGGGCCATGTGACTCTGGCAGTCAACTGTCCTCTGTTGTCCCTCGTTGTCTCGTGGAAACATCTGATTCTGAAGATACCGTATGCAAAACTCTGAACAACAAAGACTCCGTTAGTGTACGTGTTTCCTGCCCCAGCACAACTCCAGTCTGCACTTCAGTCAGAGCCCCGTTGAGTGACTCCGACAAAGCCCCAGCTCCATCTCAAGCCCAAATAATCCCGCCTCCAGCATCACCAGCTCCAGTTGCATCCTGTTTCCCGGCACCGCGAGCCGGAGGAGAGCCTCCGATCCAGGAGCCAGCACAGGGAGACCTGCCCCACGGTAGCCCCTGCCCCAGTCCCAACCCCAGCAGTGCCGAGCCCTCCGGGGACTCCAGCGGGGATGAGAGCACCCCTGTGGCTCAGCTGCCTGACTGGATGGCGCCCGGGGAGCAGGTGTGGGTGGGGAAGAGGAGAGGAACTGTTCACTATGTGGGAGGGGTGGAGTTTGCCAAGGGTATCTGGATCGGAGTGAAGCTGGACATGGCAGTGGGTGAGTCCTTTTAGATGTAGAATAAGATCATGATAAATTGGTTGAGTTTAGTTTTGCTTTTCCGTCTGTATGTCAGAGAGCGTTTAAACGCAGCTTTGATAGAAATTTAGTTGTTATGATATAGTTTGTCCTCCAGAGGGCACTGTGAAGTCCAGAATTCTGAAGTTAACTGCCCCAATAACCATATAACTTAGTCAGACCCCTTTAAAGATGCAGTGTGTAAGATGTCGGCCATTTTTGTCACTTCTACTGACTAAAAAAATATTACAACACAATAACAAACTGACATTGTCACTATCAACAAACTGTATTTTTTCCCATACCCTTAAATGAGCATATTAATGTATATTTACGCGAGGAGCGGGTCCTCTCTACGGAGGCCGCCATATTTTTATAGTAGCTCAGAGTGGACATCCTAAACATCTTTTGAGTTTTAATGACAAATGAGGGCTACCATTGGTTCTCCTTCATGCTTGGAAGGGTGAGGGTGAGGTGATGGATACAGCACGCAACTTCACCTCTAGATGTCACCAAATCTTACACCACTGCACCTTTTAAAAGAACCCTAAAGATCCCTAACGCTGTGACCCTCTTGACCCTCCTTCAGGTAAGCACAACGGGACTGTCCAGGGCAGAGTGTACTTCCGCTGTCCCCCGGGCCACGGTGTGTTCGTCAAGCCGTCTCGTCTCACCAGAGGACCCCTCTCCATGGACACCGAGCCCCAGACTCTGATCAGATAGGACCCAAAGAGGGAGCAGAGGGACAGCAGGGACCCTGAGGGAGCGCTCCTCACAACCAGTGCCTATGGGTGAACTACAGCACGGCTTCTCACCCTCCATCACTTTCACTCCCTGGACTCTCTGAGTCTAACCTGTGTGCATCATGAAAGTTTATCCTGATCACTGACACCTCTCTATGCACATATCTGAGTTTTCTACACGCTGGTATTTTTTTTTTTTTGATAATATCATCCAGTTACTTTTTCTTACATCAATATCCGAGCGATATATCTATAATATTTTTTTCTAAGACAATGCATCCTCCCCTGAGGCTCGTAGTGGAGTAATCTGGGACTGGAAGATGAAGAATGTACTACTGTTGGTGATATTTACATGAATATGATATGTCAGGGGTAACCAAAGAACTACGGTTCCATATCTGCTGTTATGAATTATATGCTATTTTTCTAATGTGCGTACGTACGTGTGCAGGTATATGCGGCTATATACTGTATCTATGTGTCCAAGTAACGCTTAGTGCCATAGGAGTAACGCCACATACCCTGAGCACAGGACGGATCTGCAAAACCTTGTAGTGTTTGAGTGCAGTTCACGATCCTGTTGTAAAAGTACTGTAAAAACACTGTGGAGGAAACGACCCCCATCCAACACTTGCACTGGAAAGGATTCTTGGAGAGGTCGCTGACTCGTCTTCCATATCGGACCCATGAAACGCATAAAAGTGAGGCGGCTGAAGAAACGTATGTTGTCACTTTAATTCATAGGAGCGAAGCAGCTACAGGCTTCGTACAAGGTCCGGATATACTGATGCCTTATCTCTGCCCCCCCCCACACTCCCCTGGCACATAAACCCCCAGACTCCATAACAAACCGTGTGGACCTGAAACCTGTGTGTGTGTGTGTGTGTGTGTGAGTGAGAGAGAGAGAGAGAGAGAGAGAATCACGGTGCCCAGAAGCATTCAAAATGCCACCCAGCCTCATTAACTGATCGACTGAATACATTTATTAACATTGATTTGTTTTTTTTCATGGACAGGTGGACAGGTACTCAGTGAGGCAGTTTCCCCACACAGGGGATTGGGAACAGGGTGATGGAAGGAAGAATCATGTGAGAGAGAAAATGTAGTTTTAACGAAAGAAAGACGTCGTCCTACCTGAACGTATATTTTAAAAGGAGGTGTTGAACTGTGGAACTGAATAGAAATACTTTGTGTATTCACGCTGTTTTAAATGAAAGAAACCCAAGACCTTACGTTTAAAGAAGAGAACAAAGCTGCTCTCCCTCATAAGGAGTTGTACATAGAAATGTATTTGAACATAGTATTTACACTATTATAATGTACAGAATTGTATTTATAATGTATCTCAAACTGTTTTAATTGGTACAAAATGTTCTAGAATAGAACATTTACAATCAGAGAATTGTGTCGTCTGCATTTATTTGTCAAGTCTGTGTGTTTTGTATATTTTAGTTGTGCCATCTTGTATTTAGAGAATGGATGTGACTTTCCTTTCCTCATGAATAAGTTCAAATTCCGTGTGCTGCAACATTAAAAGTCCAGTTTGTACGTTTTAGGTGAAAGTATTGCACTTCATAATTTACTGATGATTCTTTGACTTTATACTCACCTGGATGTTTGAAATGTTTTCATCCCCCCAGGGAGCCCTTTATATTTACATCAGGAGCAGACCCTCTCTACAGAGGGCGCCATGTTGTTTCATCACAATGTGACTCAGTGATCAGTGACTCAGTCCCACACAATCATCCAGTTCACTCAACCCAAAGGAAATATCATATGTCCCGAGTCAACTTTCAAAATAAGATACAGTAAGTGCATACAAACAGGTGTCTTTTATTTACAATATAATATATATATTTATATTTTCTGACTTGGTTTTACACAGCATAAACATGTACGATGTTTCCCCTCTAATGTTTTATAGACATATCAGCTGTGATGTTTGCTCGTCTCTCTGACCTCATGTGGGGCAAAGTGGACTCCTGCCACAGGAGCAGATTTACACTCTCCTGGAACTCATTCAGTCCGAGGTGATGGAGGTAAACAACACAAACATGTCAACATGTTGACAGTAACAATTGTGGGAACGAGACATGGACCCTACCCCTGCCACAGAATGAAAGGTCTTGTATTCTTGATCATTTGAATTATGTACTGTATATTGACCTCAGATATCAGACTAGACTTTTCAAACATTTCAAACTTTTCATCCGCCCCCTGGTGGCAGGCTGCGGAACAAGTCTTAAACCCTGCCTTTTCCATCACAGTGAATGAGAGATTACCAAAAACAGCCATAAATATTAGACCTACATTTTCAATTTTTCTTACTTTTCTGTCTTTTTGGTAGTTTCACCTCTAAACTCCACCAGAGCAAGATGGCGGTGTTCATATAAAAGACATTTTGGCTCCACTTCTGGATGGTGGAAGGAAGCGGTGACAAATTTTCCACCCTGACTCTGCCAGAATGTAAACTTCTGTGGAAAGAAATGTAAATAATTTCACCTCAATCTTACACACTGGACCTTTAACCTTTTGTGTTTGGGAGTAGAGCGCGCAGACACGTGGACTTTCAGTCAGTGAATACATTTTCAAAATAAAATGACTGTTGTTGTGAACCGGCATATATGCGCAACATCATGTTTACTGAAGGTGATTCATGATTTTCTTGACCCAAACCCACGTGGTGCAAAATGTCCCGCCTGACCCACATCTGCTGCTCACGTTATTGGAAACATGAGAGGTGCGCACGCGCGCGCGCGCGTGTGTGTCCGCACAGCCACTGTTTTAGCAGCTGTGTGCGTGCGTGCGTGTGTGCGTGCGTCTAAGCGTCTGTACGTGCGCGTGCGAGTGGGCGGAGTCAAGTGTCTGACAACTGGGGAACCTCCCGCGACCAACCAACAGGTGTCCCCTCCTCCTCCTCCTCTTCCTCCTCCTCCTCCTCCTCCTCCTCCTCCTCCTCCTCCTCTTGCTCCCGCACTGTCACATTACCGGAGCACCCACACACACACACACACACACACACACGGACACGGACACCCCATATTGTCTCGAGCCGTCCCTGAAAGCCTCACACTCGCCTCCTTCTCCCTCGCAGCTTCACCTCCTCACCTGTGTCAGGATGCACTCCGCACAGAAAGACACCACCTTCACCAAGATCTTCGTCGGGGGTCTCCCTTACCACACCACCGACTCCAGCCTCAGGAAGTACTTCGAGGTGTTCGGGGACATCGAGGAGGCGGTGGTGATCACGGACCGGCAGACCGGCAAATCCAGGGGCTATGGATTCGTAAGTAAACAAGTTTGGAGCGCGGCCGAAGTTGGTTTCGCGTGTGTAGTCGCAGGGGCAAGAGGGTCAAATGTGTGTGAAGTAACTCTTAGAAACGTGGTGTGAGTTGTTTATGTGGCAGAACACTTTTGTAATTGCTGCTTTTCAGTTGCGTGCTGCGTGTGTGTCAGTGTGTGTGTGTGTGTGTGTCAGTGTGTGTGTGTGTCAGTGTGTGTGTGTGTGTCAGTGTGTCAGTGCCACCTGATCCCTGCATGTTCCCAGACCTGTTGCCCCATCTCCCATGTTGAACCCCCCTGCGTTCTGTGTTGTTGCCCTGCAGGTGACCATGGGGGACCGGGCCTCCGCTGACCGAGCCTGCAAGGACCCCAACCCCATCATCGACGGCAGGAAAGCCAACGTGAACCTGGCCTACCTGGGGGCCAAGCCCAGGGTCATACAGCCAGGTGAGGGGCCCGGCCCAGGAAACGCTCCAACAAGGCCCAATGGAACTGATCCAAATTATAATGAGCTCACAAAATTAGCCATTTAAAGAAAAAAAAAATTATAAATGGCCCATATCTTGGAACGTTAAAGGTCCAGTATGTGAAATTTAGGTGATTTATTTTAAAAAAAAATTGCTATTGGTAGAAAAAGAACACAGTAATTCTGTTTTTCCTTTACATTGTTTACATCCGGAGCAGGTCCTGTATAAGGAGGTAGCCATGTTTTTACAGTAGCACAGAAGTAAACACATTTTGAGTTTTAGTGAAAACACATAGGTTAACCTACATACTTCGAAGGGAGGGCAGGGTATGAATTCTAGGGTGCCACCAAATACTACACACTGTTCCTTTAAAGAACATCATGGATCATCCCCCAAATCTGATGGATTCTTCCTTTGCTCAGTACAAACACTTTCGCCAAGTTCCAGATAAATGCACTCAGTAGTTTTGTTGTGATCATCGTCACAAACAAACAAACAAAAGGAGTGTAAACGTACCAAAGAAGAGGAAGTGACTTCGGAGAGATTGTCTTTATATGTGGAAGCTCACGAACTTTTTGTAATTTGCACTCACTCGTATGCTTGTAGTTTTTGTTTCGTTGAATAATAAAGGAATATTCCACAAGGATTCTAAACCACATCAAAATGTCTGTTGTTTCCAGGCTTTGCGTTCGGCGTTCCTCAGATCCACCCGGCGTTCATCCAAAGACCTTATGGGTAAGTGATTCTGCACAGATTCTCTCTCAATGCAAAATGTCTTTTCAATGATCTTTATAGAAATGTTTGTTGTTGTTTCTATCATTGTAAACATGTTTCCATCTCTGCCCCCACCCGTTGTAAATCTGGACATGTGAGTGTTGATGTGTGATGTGATGTGTGTGTGCGTGTGTGTGTGTCTGTGTGTGTGTGTGTGTCTTTGTGTCTGTGTGCTCCTCTGCCTGGCGTTATGACTGTGAAGGAAGTTTATATTTTATTTTATTTTTATTTTTCTCTTTGTCCTCAGCCACTCACAGGACTTGACTCCATGTTGTCTGTCTCTCTCTGATCTGACAGGCTCGGTAACGAAGGGTTAAAATAGCAGATGAGTGGGACAGGATGGTTTGAGGAATAGCTGCATTGGGCAGAACTCGCTAAAGTCTTACCTGTATACATTCACAAACGAGCTGAAATGGTGACTAGATGCATGGAAGTCTTCTTCTTCTGCTGTTGTTGTTGTTGTTGTTGTTTTCAGTTTTCCTTAGTACATAGACTGGTGTGTGCCTTGTGTTTCAGTATGATGTGGTGTTCAGCTTAACTTGTGTGCTCATTCCTATTTGCAGTGGGGGAGGTGTGTGTGTGGGGTGGAGTGGTGGGGTGGGGGGTGCAGGAGGGGTTTTTTGTGCGGACTTTGTGAGTTTTGACAGGAAGTTGTTTAACTCTGTGATGGGGTGTTGATCCCCCCCCCCCCAGTTTTCTTTATTTGATTTGATGTTTTGATTTAACCTCAGTTGATCGTGTTTTGTTGTGAATAAGGGGCGGACGATCACACACCTTGTGGTTTTTGATCTCCAAAAGAAAAACAAGAAAAGGACAAAAAAAGAAATCCATCCCCTGCAACAAAACAAATACTGGTTTGCATGTGGAAGTTTTTTTTTTCTGTTTACCCATAATGCTGTGTTTTACTTTTTTTCATTAACCCACTTCTTTCACTTTTAGCTTGAATTCACAGGGACATGATACTGAGCTGGTTTTACTTTTTCTGTCATCACTGCGGCTGCTGCAATTTACCAATATCGTTAGGCAGAAAAAAGAGGGTTTGGTAGCTCCACTATAAAGCTTTTAAACTTTAGACGATAAAGGTACAGTGCGTAGGATATGTAATGATCAAACTCCATCTTGCATTTCAATATCCTTCCAATCCATAGACTTCAATTCTAATTAATACACATTGTCATGTGTTGGTTACTGTTAAAACATGGTGGTGCAACATGGTGCCTTCCATAGGGAGATATATATATATATCGCGGTGCTATACGGTCCAAAAAAACCTCTTTACAGCAGAGTGCCCCTCATCTCACCTTTCCGATCATGTAGGAGAACCTGACAGCCTTCAGCCCGTCATTCAAACTCAAAAAGTGTCTCGTTTGTCCACTCAGGGCCTCTGTAGAAACAAGGTGACCTCTGCAGAGAGGACACGCCCCTGAAGGCTCAATGAAAACCTCACTTTGTACCCTCAGGTTGATTCTAAACTCGCACAAACAGCGGCGTTATTGATTTGTTTCAACAGCTGAAGTGGAAATGAATTCACCTACATATCTTGAACACTGCACCTTTTTAGTCTGATGACGGTGGATTTGTCACTTGGCCCGCATCTGCGTCGGCCAGCGTCGGTCTGGAGACGCAGATCTCGGCCGCCTCTCGGGCAGCAGCTGTCGGCCGCGCTGATCTCCACGGCCTCTCGAATTCAGACGGAAAATAGGAGTCACTCGGCAGAGCCGTTAATAATGTATGGCACAGAGCGAGGCGCTCGGCCGGCCGCGCACAACAGGTGGAGCCGGCCATGTGCCCGCGCAGCCTTTTGGTTATGTGCTGAGGATTACCCATGTGTCCTGGTGATTTACAAAGCACCTTTATTTAGCTCTGAACTCACAGCTCCCTCTTCTCTCTCTCTCTCTCTCTCTCTCTCTCTCTCTCTCTCTCTCTCTCTCTCTCTATGGACTCTGATCAGCTGTCGCTCTGGAAATTCTCATTTCGGAGGAGCAAAACACAGAAAAACAGATTTTCAATCATCACCGTTTTCCTTTGAGGAATCGCAAATTGTGGCATTTTCTTTAAAGGTGCAGTGTGCAAGATCTGGTGACGTCTAGAGGTGAAGTTGCATGTTATGTCCGGTACCTCACCTTCACCCTTCTGATCATGCAAGGAGAACCTGTGGTCGGCTTCAACTGTCAATAAAACTCAGAAGAAGAAGTTTAGTCGTGCGTCCACTCTGGGGCGACTGTAAAAACATGGCGGCCCCCGTAGAGAGAGGACCCGCTCCTCATGTAAACATACATTTAGAGGCTCATTCAAATGTTATGGAGGGTGGGAGGGGGGGGGGCATTTCGTTGATTCTAAATCCATGAAAATATCAGTATGTAAGTGTTTTATAATCTTTTTAAGAAGTGACGAAAATGTCCGAAATCATACACACTCGCTGCAAAAGTCCTCCGTGACCACTGTTCAGTGAACACTTCAGACGAGTGTTCAAACTTCTCGATCAGTCTCCGATCAGCCCAGGTCAAAGCTCTGCAGGCGGCCATTACAGTGGCAGGTTCTCTGCCATGTGTCGGTGAAGGGGGAGATCAGCTCGTCCTTTGGAGATGACAAGGGGAGCAGAAAATAGCCAGCGTCCAGGCTCCCCTGTCAATCAAGCTGCTGTATGTTTGTGTGTGTGTGTGGGGGGGGCGGGGGGGTGGGGGGGTGGGGGGTGGGGGGGGGGGGGGGGGGGGGGGGGGGGGGGGTGAATGTCTGTTAAAGGGGAGGCAGCAGATATAAGAGTTTCACACCTGCTCCTCACTATGTTTTACTGTGGGGGGTTAGCACCATTTGAAAGTGGGACTAAATGTACCCAGATACTCAGGCTTGTGTTTATCCATTTATACTCTGCTCTATTTTCAGAACAAAACATCTCTCCATTGGAAATGTCATGCAACATGGTTTTCTTTATATAAATATTTCAGTTTTATTTTATGTGTGTGTGTGTGTGTGTGTGTGGTGGTGGTGGGGGTGGTGTGGGGGGGTGGGGGGGGGGGGGGGGGGGGGGGGGGGGGGGGGGGGGGGGCTGATACATCCGCTCGGTATCAGGGGGTGGATGATTATTATCATTCTGCAATTTACTGACGACTAATTCAACAATTTTTATCTCAACAATTACAAACATTGACTTTTACAAAGGCTACCTGGCTTTGAACTCACTCTGCTGTTGAGGTCAAAGTTTTTGGCAAAGTCATTTAAACAAAGTTTTTTTTTTTGCGTGGGAATTCATAAAGTTACCGGCCTCACTGACGACTAATAATCAGTATCAGCCCTGAAAAACAATGTCTGTTCTTCAGACACCGGGCCTCGTCGACAGCGTACACTGCGGTGTTTTGAGACGGAAACCCTTTTTGAAATCTGACTTGTGTTTGTGTTACAGGGATGATTAACATGTGTGGGCATGCGTGTACGTGTGGTGTGAGTGTGGCAGTATGTGGACACCATACTGTCCACCTCCTCTCCTCGTGCGTTGCGGTGCTGTGGTGCGATCAGCCGGCATTTTGTGTCACATCCCCACTCTTCGGTGAGACGTCGGGTGCAGAGCTGGGCTGCGTCTCCTCTCTTTAATGCCTCACTCTTCCAGACTCGGGTGCTTCAGCTGCGCTTGAGTTACTGCAGTGATATTTTTGGATTTTGGATCTTGCTGCTTCTTTAACTTTTTCATTTCCAGCCAGGGTGTTTCCGTTGTTAATGAATGGATTTGCTGTGTTCTGAGGACTGGATTGACTCACTTGTGGCGCCTGCTGTTCACTTTTCTCCGGACTGTCGTTTCAGCGCGGGACACTCGCTCGTCCCCGTCTCTGCGCTCACTTCCTGTGTCTTTGTGTCCTGCAGGATCCCGGCCCACTACGTCTACCCCCAGGCCTACGTCCAGCCCAGCATGGTCATCCCCCACGTCCAGTCCTCCGCTGCCACGGCGACGGCCGCCGCCGCCGCCTCCTCCCCGTACCTGGACTACAGCGGGGCGACATACGCACAGTACTCCGCCGCCGCCACCGCCGCCGCCGCCGCAGCCGCCTACGAGCAATACCCCTACGCGGCCTCGCCGGCGCCCACCAGCTACATGACCGCGGCCGGGTACGGGTACGCCGTCCAGCAGCCGCTCGCCACCGCCGCCACCCCCGGGGCCGCGGCTGCAGCCGCGGCCTTCAGTCAGTACCAACCGCAGCAGCTGCAGACAGACCGCATGCAGTGAAACTGCCTTTAAGGATTAGAGCAGGGGGCAGTCGCCTCCGTGTGGAGGTCAAAGGTCACACGGGGGCAGGGGGGTGGGGGTGGGGGGCAAATAGTGTAGAAATCTACCAAAGAGCCTGAGGGAGGAAAACCAGAAACGACTGTGTTTTGACACGTTGAATATTTACATTGATATTTAATATTTATTCAGGAGTAAAATAATATTGAATGTAGATCGCTCACTGGACCTCGTGTCGGACCTTTCTGGTATTTGTGATTATTTACATATTAAAGTGGAAGCTGTATCAAAGTCATGCTTACATTTACGTCTTATAATCCGGTTTCTTCCCCGTTTTTTCGAAACAAAAGGAGACGGCACATGACGACATGTTGCAGTTTCATAGGTTAGGACCAGTATTTTTGTTTTTGATGAATCTATGCAGACGTGGTCGGAGATGTTACGGATTATTTTCCCTTTAAAAAAAGAAAAAAAAGAAAAAAAAAGTGTGGAGTGAGATAGATTAGACTTCCTCGACTTTTTAAGAAGTGATTTCTCTGTAGAACAGGAGGACAAAGCACTCTCTCTTCTTCCCTTCAAACTGCACCAGGGAGGAAACATTTTTGAATGTGAATCTTTAAAAAAAAAAAAAAAACTCTTTCATTATGTGCCTTTTAAATTATACTATTTATGTATTTATTATGGAGCCTGAGGGACGGAATGAAGCCTTCAGTATTTGTTTCTCATGATCAAAAGCACATGTTAAGAATGTCCGGCTTCTCGAGGCTCTTCACCGTGGACGAAGAACAAAATATGAGTGGAAATGTAGCTATAACTCCATTTTTCCTATTTTTCTGTAGATTTAATGTTGTCTGAAATGTATCCTGAACTCTTTCATGTTGCTTTTTATACTTGACTACTTTGATAAAGGACAGTGTTGCAGCTGTTCACTTTTTAAATGTCTTCTTTTTTTCCATTTGATGTCCTTTGACATGAGATGTTTTCTAAAGCGAGGGCTTCTCCTGTTTCCCCTTGCACTTTGCGATGCATGCCTCCGAACTAATGCAAACATTTAATTTGTGAAATAAACGGAATTTACCTTCAACTGCCCATAGTCTGTTCTTTTCAATGTCAGCTCCGTACCTGAAGTCATGTTATTTGACCTCAACCTTTTGTATACAAGACAAAACAAAGACGAATTAAAGCAACAGTGAGTCGGATTGTGTGTGGTGCCTCGAAGATGACGTCACGATCATCCTCTGAATTCTTACAGGCCGTACAGACATCCAGAGATGTAGATGAGATGAATGAAGAGAAGCTACGGCTGCCTTCAATTATGGTTTTGTTTAATTTTTACCAAAATCTTACGCAATGCATCTTTAAACATGTCTACGATATGGCCGTGTATTCTATTCTATTCTATTCTATTCTACTGTAAAGTGCCCTCGTCACAGCACGCTGTGTTTGTTTAGAGACCACGTGACCCACAGCTCTGCCTCACTCACCTGTTCGGTCCTTCACACAGCTCCTGTCTGTGTGCAGCTGTGGGGAGACATGGTGTCACGTGACCAGGAGACCAGCAGAGGGGGCAGACAGACAAATAGTTGAACAGCTGCAGGATCTTTCACGTCCACTCCCACAGATGCTGTGTGGTGATGGAAATAGTTCCTTGTTTAAAAGAGAGAAAAAACAAAACAAATGTAAAAGACATTTCAGAAGTCGTTCGACTTCAAATCTCACCAATGTCTGCAGGAGGAGACAGATGTGACAGGATAGATGACGTCACTCACAGCGATTATGTGGTGGAGCGGTGGTTTGAGGCAGGTCGATGAGATCAAATGTAAGACCGGAATTAGATATATTATAAATAAATACATACCTCCTGGCCTCTTCTCTGTAAAACATAGAACATTTAATGTCTATAATAAGTGACGTGCTCGATACGTTCAATACAAACGTTTTATTTTGATAGTTGTGGTTTACGGTGGTGATTACGACATTTTAGTTACGATGCCCAGTGGCTACCGGAAAGCAGTTTTGAATAAACAAAGAGTTCAAGGGGCTTAAGGTGCGAAGCTGCCGGGGGTCTGTGGCACTGGGACACGTCGCTGCTTCTTGAAAATGAGTCCGCCATTGATATTAGCGCGTAAACACTGGGCAGGTCTCTGTCGCTAAGTGAATGACGCTTCAGTAGAAGACTGGCATCAAGTGACCACAGTTCACCGGCCGCCGCCACACCGTCAATTTAAGTGTGCGACTATTCAAGCCTTTATGGTAAACAAAACAAAAACAATGGTGACTTTGTTGACGGTGATGCCTACTATCTATAATGTGCATTACAGACAGATTTGATGGTGGAATTGAGAGAAATTTCAATGTAAAGTTCGCTATTTTCAAGTCCACATTGGTCTTTTCTCTGAGTTTGAGGGCCTCTCCTTCTAAAAAATAGCCATAATTGCAACAGTAACCCAAAGGTGACTTTGCACATGGTGATGCCTGCTATCTATCCTATAAATTTCAGACAAGTTTGATGGTGGAATTCAGAGAAACCTGGATGTTAAATTCAATATTTTAAGTGTCGCATTTGTCGTACGTTTGCTTGTTCTTCCAGTGCTGGGACAAAGCATGTGGAGCTGCAGGACCTGGGGGAGGACATTCTGGAAGGACAGGAAGTGATGTCAACATATAGCAAAACACAAGCCATTCCCAAAACTCAAGGTCCATGTGCTCAGTTGCTCCAGTGTGTGTGTTTCAGTGTTGACTCCTCAGTGTGGACGATGGCCGCTGACCCAGGATGACCGGCGGCTCCACCACACTGACCTGGCTCAAACACTGGCAGCATGAAGTCCAACTCTTCTCCAGCAGGTGGATGGAGCTGCTGCAGCAGATCAGTCTGTGGACAAGGGTCTGTTTCCCCTCACATGCTCCACTTGCAGTGGTGAGTTTATAACTTCACCTCCACAAGTTTGTTTTCGCCCCCGTGTGCAATTCAACTTTTGCTGATGTATACTTTAAATCACAGACAGATGTGAGGTGGGAATTTAGAGACATTTCAACGTAAAGGTCACTATTTTCAAGTCCACACTGGTCTTTTCTCTGAGTTTGAGGCTGGCGAATTGTGGGCTCACTTGACGCCAGTCGTGGAAGAGTGAAAACTAGAACAGTCTTATGAACAAGAGGAGGCAGCTCAGCTGTACAGAGACTGATCCACTGGTCAGACGAGAGTAAGAGGAGTGGAAAGAGAGAATTGTGATGATTAAATTATTTCTGTTTTTATTTGGCAGAAATTACATATCACTTTATTCTGATGATTCCATTGCAAATACTCCAGTCCACTGGGTGGCAGTATGAGCCTTGAATCTGGCTCACTTGCCACAATCAAATCAAGAAGAAGAAGAAGTATATCCAGTCTTTCTTTATGTTGGTAGATTTCATGTAAACGTAGCATTGTTTATTTGGACTTTGCAGCCGTGTGCGTCGGAGGAAGAGGAGTTGTATGTAAAACACACGGTAACTGAATGCTAGGTTAGCATTAGCATCACAGAGGAGCCACTGTGGAACACAGAGGCTACTTATCGCAGCGACGACGTGGAGCTGAACAACAGAGAGAGTTCAGAGAACCCTGCTCATGGAGGAACACAGACAGTCAGACATGTTGGACTCATTTCACACTCCTTTACTGGTGTATGGATCAATTAACTAAGAGAGTTGATCAATGTTCAGTCCCATAACAAACATGGCAGCCAACACAGTTGATTCACCAAAAGAATGACAATGGGCCATTTTGTTCCACTAACCACATCACAAAAAACATGCAAGTAAGTGAAGAGTACAGGGTATAATCTGTACATTCATGAGAATGACAATAGTAGCAGCTGTGGCACGCTGCTCAAACACACAGGGGGGATCTGGGGGCCACTTGTTACTGTCTTTGTGCAGCTCCAGCAGAGGCAGCAGCACCTGAAAACAACAAGGTGCAAAGTAACATGTCCATCAAAGGGTAGTAGTATTTAACAGGAGTTTAGTTTAGGAGTTTAATGTGACCTTGGAAATAAACCAAACGGTGGAGGTGGAGTTTCATTCACCTGAAGTTCTGAACTCCCCTCTGCAAAGTGGAACATGTGAGGGCAACTCTTTGAAAAGGAGACAGACACTTACTTGCCCATGAACCGGTCTGCTGCAGCAGCTCCATCCAAATGGATGCGGAAGAGTGAGCAGGAAAACATGTGGCCTTTGGGGCAGAGAGCCTTCCTGCTGTGTTTGACCCAGGTCACTGTCGTGTATCCGCCTGTCATCCTGCATCAGGATGAGTGGTAATACCTGCTACAATCCCTCTGTTCTTTCAGACTAGATGAGTTACCACAAAGCATTGCATGTATCATTTTATTATATTTAGGAGTTTATTTGTTTTGTTTTGTTTTGACAGAGTAAACATTCAATCTGCTGATATCCCCCTGGTTTCTCATACCAGAAGATTGAAGGATATCTGAAACTTTAAATATATAAAGTCAGCAAAATCCTTAAGCAGGGTGCCAAACTCCAGGGTTTGAGAAAAAGTTTGGAAACAGGTACCACTGCGCCCCCTGGCGGAAACAAATAATTACAACAGTAGTTTGACTATCAAGAAAACACAACAGGTTCACAGGCTGCTTTCACCAATGAATGTCTTGTCAGCAGTGTTGTGTTCAACGCTGTCTTTGAAATCATCCGACGATCTCAAACATTGATCAGCAAAATATCAGGTGAAGCTGTTAAACGCAGAGTGCTGAGGTGTTGTGGGAGTCAGGGTTGCCATGGCAATGAGTAAACAACAGAGCAAAAGGAAGCAATGAAAACAAAAAACTAAACAACTTGCCGACTTTCACAAATAATAATAATAATAATAATAATAATAATAATAATACTTGTAACAATACTTATCATCATGAAATTATGTAGATGATATTACGTATCAAACTATACTAACGTGTGTTTCCATGTCAGCCAGGTTTAGGTCTGTGAATAGATGACAGAAGTGTTCAGTGTAATTAATCCCACATGTATGTAATATGCAGCACGTCTGTTTGCTTAAATGTGTTATACGTCGTATGTACACGTTTATTATCAAAAACATGACGTAGCTGTTCTGTGTAGGGGGAGTGTTTTTTTAGTGCTTTTCCAATCAACCCACACGCAGTAAATGTGTCAGGACGTTCCGCAGCGAGGGGGCGGGGCCAGTGGGTCTTGCAGGCAGAATGATGGAGTGATGGGAAAACACAGGCTTTTTAAAATATTTGATAACACACGACACATTGAAAGACGCGTATTGTTCATGACGAAGTTAACGGGGCCTGACGCGGTGACTGTGTGAAACGTGAGTAACGTGGACAAAGACCTCGGTGATGCTGACGTCATTATTTAGTCGCGTTTACCGGTAAGCTAACGTTCATGTTTAGGTCGCTGAGTGGTGAGGTGGCGTCACAGACACAGGGTGCCTCGTGCCTTATTTTCCTCCCCCTTGCTTATCTGCACCGGGGGCGTAATTTGGAGCTTAGAAGCCCAAACGGCGTGTATTGACGTGTCCCGCGTGTTCCCTCTTTTAGCTCCAAGTGGAATTTAGGGCCCAATTCTTTTAGTAGACATAATTCCCTATTGGACAAGATGTGCCGCTCGTCCGTGGGTTTAAAATCGGCCGTGGCACGTTAGCTTGACCGGGTTAGCATCCAGTTAAAGGTGGGAGTCGGGGCAGGGCTGGCTGGGTGTGGGCAGGGAGGATGAGGGATGGGGGGGGGGGGGGGGGGGGGGGGGGGGGGGGGGGGGGGGGGGGGGGGGGGGGGGGGGGGGGGGGGGGGGGGGTGTGGACGGGTGAAGGTATGTGACAACAACACCCGTGGACCGTGAACTCCCCACGGCGGTAAATCAAGTCATAGGCCTCTCTGTCACAGCGGAGCCAGTCACGAAAGTGACCGTTGAATTAAAATACCCGACACGCCCCCGAATATTTTTTTCAACGTATCTCTCCAAACAGTTTGGAGCCAAAAAAATAACTAAAATAACAGTGACAGTACAGCAAATTAAATGTTGGTTACATGGTGCCATACTCTTGATAGTGAGTAAATATAAAAGGGTTATTAATGAGAAATTGATCATTTGCTCATTTGCTCCATGAGAATAGTCTGAATCAAACAGGTGCTGTTTGTTTCCCCCTTGCAGCCTTTCATATAAACATGTTTTTTTTCTATATTATGTTTCATCCAATTTTCCTTGCCAGATTCAAACCAGAGATGTCCACAGAGATGACAGAATACACCCAAGTACAAGATGGACCCGCTTCACCATTCCTGCCACGGCAGCATGTCCCTCCTACGGCCTTCGTCGACGTGAACATGCCAGGACCAAACAACTTTGGAGGCTCTGCTCCTGGCAGCTCTCCTGCCCCTCATCTTGCTGCCTATGAACCCAGCGTGGTCGGAAGATACTGGGGAGCATCAAACCCCCACGGTGCCATGGGATATGGCATCAATCCCTCATCTTTGCAGTATCCTCCGCCAGGCCAGAGCAATCCCTCATCTTTGCCGTATCCTCCACCTGGTCCTGGCATTGACAGTTAGTTTACTAGTCTTGTCATTTGGACCGAATGAATTGTATATAAAGCACATTTCTACTATGGTCATTTTTCTGGTTGGTGCCTTTTCAGATGACAATCTCCCAAACTGTGATGACCCACCCCCTTTCCATGAGAATCAGGACTTTGATTTTGGATCAGACAGCGAAACCATCACGCGAGCCTTTATCCGTAAGGTACAGAGCCCCGGTGGTAAAATCATAAATACTGTTACAGAAGACTTCATCTATACACTTTGTCCCCAGACAAGTCTTCAAATATAGCATTTTGTGTAAAAAAAAAAAAAGATGTTTTTGTTATCTATAGATGTGAAATTTCACCAGAAATGCTTACTATGATAAACAATAAGATCTTCAAATGTTTACTGTTTAAAAAAACATCTTGTAATTCGCAGTAAGATTCTTGGAAAGTTACTGTACTCAGGATTCATTTAAAAAAAAAAAAAAAAAATGGTACAACCTTCTGAAAACAAACTTTAAAACCCAACCATGGTGACATACAATGTACTGTACATACAACGGATGAAGCTTGTGATAAACCCAAAACAATGCAAATAACACTCCTCTCTCTCATTGAATATTTCACCCTTCAACACAGGTGTTCTTGGTGTTAACTGCTCAGCTGATGGTGACATTTGCCTTTGTGGCAGTTTGCACCTTCGTTCAACAAATCAAGGCGTTTGTCCGGGAGGACTTCTGGACCTACCTGGTGTCCTATGTTGTGTTCTTTGTCTCCGCTTGTGTCATCAGCTTCTGTGGAAGCCTTCGCCGGAGACACCCGTGGAATCTGGTGGCATTGGTACGCCTGCTGAGAGTTGTTTTTCTAGGAATGGGAAACGGGGATGGGAGGAGTGAATGCTCAGGGCGTGCCTCATTATCTGATCCAGGCCACTGTTGTGTCTAGCACTATTCTTTTAATAACAAGAAACAACTTATTCTGATGACAGATGAAATTGCCTCCTTATTGAGAAATACAGTCTCACAAATTGCTGATTTAACAACAAAGTGATTTACTCCTTCGAAATTTTGCAGCTATGTTTTGACATGAATGCCTCTCTTGTTTTTTTAGTTCATCCTGACCCTCAGTATGTCCTACATGGTGGGAATGATCGCCAGCTTCCATGACACTGACTCAGTAATCATTGCAGTGGGCATAACAGCAGTTGTGTGCTTCACAGTGGTCATTTTCTCACTGCAGGTTTGTAACCGTGTTTGTGCATCTTTTTCATGAATCTCTTAACATGAACGGCCACTGAATGTCGCTCCTGGCTTCCTCCTGCAGACCAAGTACGACTTCACTTCCTGTCACGGCGTGCTGTTCGTGTGTTTAGTTGTACTGATCTTCATCAGCATCCTCTGCATCATCATCCGTGACAGGATTCTGCAAATCATGTATGCTGGACTGGGAGCGCTGCTCTTCACATGCGTGAGTGGAAACTTCATTTCTCCGCACCTTGCTGTTTGTAGTGATACAGAATGCAGATAGACTTCAAAGCTGGTCAGTGATGTAGCCAATACCTGACACAAATCAAGACCTAAGTGAATGAATGGACGTGGGGCTGAGGGCTGACACATTGTTTTATGCTCCATCTCATCCAAAAGAAATTGAAGTGATTTTAGCCCCATCTAGTTCGAAAAGGTTTACTCAAAGTGATATTTAAAAAGCCTTACAAAATGTGTTTTCTTTGACCCTCTCCTTAAACTAAGACCACATAGCAACCCAAAGATGTGTTTTCTTTCTGTTTGGGACAAAATGAAAATCACCCACGATGAATCTCCCCCGTGTTTCAGTTCTTGGCGGTCGACACGCAACTGCTACTTGGCAACAAGAAGCTGGCCCTGAGTCCGGAGGAGTACGTTTTTGCTGCCCTCACCTTGTACACGGACATCATCCAAATCTTACTCCATATTCTGTCCATCATCGGGTACTCGAGGGAGAGCTGAGCATTCCTGCTTTCAGTCCATGTGCAAGAAGTGACTTCCCATAACCTTGATTTTGATCCCGTCTTGTATTGCACATTTATCGCTTCGTTGATTTATTTTGTTTTTCCTGTACACATTTTTTAAATTTTATTTATTGGTAATATAGATATTCTATGGTGCAATTAAGGGGCTGTATGAGGTATATGTCCTGTGGTACAAAACTTCATGTTGGTTTGGAAAATTATATCTTTTGTTTCATGAAAATTGACAAAAATTGCAACTCCACTTACTTGCTCATCATTTTTGAGCTCTTGTCTGTACTATATGCGTTAACACTACTACCTCAATAGAACTTACTATTTCATCTACTGCATCTTTAGGACATAGGAGAAACTAGTCCGTGGACCGTGTTCAGGATTCCTGTTCAATGTTTAAGCAGTATCAATGAATACTACGTATGATAGTAGATGAAATGGCAGAAGCTTGAATCTGTCTCGGCTGCATCAACACAAACTCATGCCTGAGTGATACTGTTGAAAAGCTCTGAGTTGGGATTTTCGTCAGACTATTTCCAGTATAAAAGAAAGCTTATTGTAGTTGGTGTGAATACTGACTCAGCAGACACACTATTGCCTTCTTGTTCTTTATTATTCCATTTTCTTTTGGTATTTTGATACCTTCATTTTTTTTTGTTCAAAACGTATAAGTAGTTTTGTAATTACGTGTTTCCAATACTCTTAATAAGACACACGCATCATAATCCTACACATATACTGAAATTAAAAGCTATGAAAAAATATGTATATGATTCAATGTTTCAAAATAGACCCAATATACTAACATGTTTCCATGTCAGTCAGATTTAGGTCTGAGAATAGATTCGAGTGTGTTTAGTGTAATTAACACATTTGATCCTGGTACTAAAACATTTGTGTCGACTTATTCAAATAACTGGTCCCAGACAAAGTTCTGAAGATTTTATAAGAAAGTTTAATATGAGATTTTAGAAAAGCAAAAAGAATAAAATAAAAGTACAGCGTCTGCACTGCTCTTTCTACCACTAACGAATATTCTAAAAAAAACACACAGATAAGACATGTCACCATCTTAAACAGAATAAACAAAATATGTCTCACAACTAAACCGCTCACGCACGTTGCAGGTCTGTATGTTGCTTGGTTTCGTTGCGGCCAATTCTAAATAATATCTTCCACGAAGAAGTAAACTGGACTTACAGACTTACAGTTTGTAGTTTCTTGTCACGAAATGAATCCAGTGTTATGACATGAAGTCCACCGGTGAATCAAACGACTGGAGGGGCACGACGTCCTCTCACCGGGGCAGACTCATGTCACTCCGCTCCGTCCAGCATTCACCGGCTTCTCACTCTTCAGAATAAGCGCTAATAACTTCTCAAACTGTCTGTAAACACTCCGGTTTACTTATCATTACTTTTCTACACTTTTTGCGAGTCTACGATCACTCTCTTCATCTCCCGTCCTCCCCTCTCGTCTCTTCCTTGTTTATGTCCAGCCCCCTCACTCTCTTCCCTAGGTTTAACCAATCCGTGTCCAGCGATGCAGATTGATGTGTACAATAGCCAATCACAGAGAACAAAGGGAACATTTGCTAGAACTAACCAATCACAAACTAGAAAGTAGTAAAGTAGAGTCGATACATTTTGATTTTTAAATAATCTATATATATTTCATCTATTTTTTTTAGCATATTTAGAACTCTACTAAATATGTACTTTAACCATGTCAACATTTAATATCTTAATATTTAGAATATAGATGTATCAACAGAAGAACGATACTTCCTGTCCATATCTTTCCACTATTCCAAAAGACACACTGGACCAAACAAACAGTTTTAATCCCTGTTTTTACAACCGGGGTACAACTATTTATACTTTTCATTCTAATATTGAGCCTTATCTGTAATTGGCAAAGTTCCTTTGATCTTTGTTTATTTGCAGGCTCAGCATTCGCACTGCATTTTCTGTGAGAAATGCATGAATTATTCAGGTTAAATACAACGATTCTTTCCAAATACTGATTGCTGTTTTTTGTATTACATGGGAGAATCTTGTCAGAATCACATCCCACTGCTTCTGCTTCTGCTTCTGTCGCGACCTTTTGCAGCAGTCCATGTCTGCGGACCTGGAGATGCAGATGGACGGCATGTGGACGAACACCTGCATTGAGCTGCAATACATCCCTTGCCTTGCAGAGATAAAGTCCCTCTTTAGTACCCTTGCAGGAATTGATCCAAAGGCAGTTTTTTTCAATGCTTTATATCAAAGGCCATAAGATCTTGTAAACAGCGACCGCAGTCAACTTGGTCAAAGATTCTATTAAACACTTCCATCTTACAAGAGCCACAAGTGAAACAAGACAGACCAGATACATGAGCTAAACTGATGCACGCTTCATCTTCCTGATAGTCGTCCACTCAGACTAGTGGTTTTCCTGAGGTCCCCGTCCTCACACTCCAGGAGAGTTTGTGTCAACTGGGAACCTCAAAAATGGAAAATGACCAAACTGTCATTGCGTTGTTGTCTGAAAAAGAACAACTGAGACAGGAGAATGAGCAGCTAAAAGCCGTACTCACGATAGTAAAGGAAAATGTTGACCTCAGAACCAGAATGCAGAGTTTCTACAGTGATTCATATCACGATGCACCAACAGGTACCGTTGGTGCTTTCCCTCACCACTAGTTTAGCGTTCACCTGCAGTTCAAGATGTTGGTTTGAATAGTTTGAAAATCTTGCACACTGCACCTTTAACAAAAGCAGTTAATGGGAAAATTGATCCCGATGGTTTCCTTGCAACACTATATCTTCAAAATTAGAATCCTTGTCTTGTATTCATAAATAAATACAAAAATCAAAGTGAGCAATAGTTTCTTTACTTACAGCTGTGAAATACAAACATATTAACACTTTTCTTTTAAATGTAATTCTTTATAGGTCTACGGTGCGAATTAGGGAGAAATAGTTTGGGAATTTTCAATTTGTAGAGCGTGAATGTAAAATAATTACATTGATGTTCTTTTGGTCTTAGAGTGAGCCCTTCAAATTTGGGGTGCAGGTCCTCTCTATGGAGGCTGCCATGTTGTACCACCATGTTTTTATGTTATCTTACTGTGGACAAACATCTTTGGAGTTTTAATAACAGAGGGCTTCTCCTCCATGCCTCCATGGAATAGTTATAGGTGAGTGGTATAATCTTCAACATTCAAACCAATAGAGTTTGCCAGTATGAGGGAAATATCTGAATATTCACTCATGTTCTGCTTTATGTCAAACATGAAGCGCAAGACGAGGATCAAATCTGTACGTTTCTTGTTTTCAGTTCTTGCCCCGTTAAGAGGAAAACAATCCAGTCTGTGGAAAACCACCCTCGACGAGCAACAGTTCAGAAAAGACTTGGAGCAGCCCAGACTGCCACATGACTTCAAAACCTCGTCCCCCACATACAACAAATGTTTGATTCCGACCCCGCTGTTTACGGACTCGTGCGATGAGGCTCAGACCTCAGATGCTCAAGACCCTCAGCCCACGGGCAAACGTGAGTGACGGAGACTTTCCAAAGTTGTACTGCGAGAGATGTTGTAAAGGAAAAAAAGTGAGGTGATTCAATTGGATGATTTCATTGCCGTTGCAGACAAGATCTTAGGAGAGATTGCTTTCCAACTGGACAGGAGGATTCTGTCTCATGTCTTCCGGGGCCACAGAAGGCTTTATGGTTTCACGTTGCAGAATATACCAGACAAGATCATAGAGGTAAGAAACATTATCCGAGGGGTTTCTTTTGATCAGAAACGCGGTCGTGGACAGAAGAGATTTTTTTTTTTGAATCTCAACAAAGCCTCTACCATAACTTGGAAAATAGAAAACACATTGACATGACACAGGAAAGTCTCAAAGCTCTCCTCCTCTCCTCTAGGTGAGCACACATCCGCTGACTGGCAAGGTGGATGATGGCTACCAGGTGAACCTCACACGGAGATATAATGAGCTCATGGAGCAGCTGGATCAGCTTGGGTACAAAAAGACACTTCACCCTCCATTCACCGAATTCATCATCAACACTTATGGGATCCTGAGAGAGAAACCAGAAGAACTCAACAATCAGACAGCGAACTACAACAACCCAGACACTCTGAAGACAATCATCACAGCGGCAGCTCCGCAGCAGCTTCAGGAGAACCTGCTGCTGCTGTTGAGATGTCTCTGCAGCTTGGCCGAAAAGGACAGAAAGCCTTTGATCTACTGGTAGACTTCTCAAAAACTGTAAATAAACACTGTGGAGTTTTGTTACTTTACACTTTGAAAATCATGCCACAGTGACACCAAAACTATAATGCAAACAATTTCCTCATGTTAGAATGGCACCAAACGACCCAGCAATATCCAACGATGTCTTGATGCTGTGTCATTTCATATAATGTTTCAAAAAGTACATGGCCCCTGGAGGTATATAACCCATGATAGGCTTCAGTTGGGGGTAAAACTCTAAAGACATTTAGTTTGTCCATTCTGGGCCACTGTATAAACGTGGTGGCGCAGCATGATGACCTCCACATGGGCGCCCTACTCCTGAAGTAAATAGAAAGGACTTAGTCTAACAAACATCAAATTGGACCTAATACGACTAGCACTTATAATAATGGTAATAATAGTACTGATAAAATAATTGAAAAAAGCAGCAATGAGAAGACTTGGAAAGTTTCTCTTATTACCAGTAAATAGTTATAGCTGTTAATACTGTAGATGTTAGACTTCTATATAACAATGCTAATAATGAATAGAACACCAGTAACACTATTTCTGACGGTATTACTATTTCTATTTACCTGGGTCAGAACCAGACCTTGCTGGGCCGTAGGGACGTTGCCTCAGGTAAGGGGCACGTGATCGACAGCGCCCGACACCATGGCAACGCCGTTAGGGGCGTGGCTTAACAACGTCCCACAGCGTCTGGGAGCTCAGTGGACTGACTCAGGGTATTGATTTGGGTGATCATCCGGGTGCTCACGGGTTAACGACTAGACGCGCCGGTGCACACGAGAGTGCACGACACACTTAATGTACGTGAGAGGTGGCGGTGTTGGGCTGGGTGCATGTGTTCGACACACGGACCGTGGTGCCGGCTCGGAGGTAAGACCATAAACCGCTGCCGCGTTAGCTCGCTCGGTGTTAGCTAGCTGCTAGTCCGCTGCGGGACACACACACACACACACACACACAGGTGGCGGCTCTCGTTTGGTAGAACTCGCGTTCCACACAGATGTGGGCGATACATTGTGTGGGTTCAAAGGCCGAGTGCCGAGTGCCGTGGCGCCGCGACTTGTTGCCGACACACGCCGGCCGTGGCGGGGGTCCGCATGCGGTCGTCGCGTGTGGTTTACTACTATGTTGAAAGTGCTAGCTTCGATGACCTGGACCGGAGCGAGCAGGCTGTATTAGCGTGGGGTGGACGGTAACGTACGAAGTGCACTTCCCTTCATTAAGAACACGTGACACGAGCGTGGGCCAGGTGGCAGCATGTGGGGGGCGGGGGGGGGGGGGGGGGGGTGGGGGGGGGGGGGGGGGGGGGGGGGGGGGGGGGGGGGGGGGTGTCTTCGTGTGGTAGTGGTGGGCTTCGTTACTTCCTGGTATGTTCCCTTCACTCCCTATCCGCTCGTTTCCCCCGTGGACCAGAGTCCACTGTTTACAGAAGGGCGTGAATGCAGCACACAATACAAACAGTGTTGACAAGTACCTGTTCAGAGAACTGCTGCACTTTGCACATTATATCCAACCTTCATCTCTGGCTTAATGGTGGACATTATAACAAAGGTCTGAACTGTTTGCATGTATGATTATACCGTGTATATAATAATCCACTATAATCTGATATGATAGTAACTGTATACTGATGTTAGTGCGGTCTTGTTGACTCCATGTTATTGAGATCATGACCAGTTCAATCCACCTGGGGGAAGAAATGTTTTTTTGTTTGTTTGTTTACCCAATGCCAACAACAAACATGTTTGATTGTATACTGAGAACTAGTATAACAAGGAAACAAAACCATTTCTATTTCAATTCAAATGTTTTATTCTTACTACACTCACCCTTGTGGTGCTGCATCAATATACAATTTCCTCAGTGCAGGATCAATAAAAGTACACCTATCCAGTATATTTTCTTTGCGATAGTATTTGTAAATAAAACATTTCAATTTGTCATAAGGAAATCATTTGAACTAGGTTCTCTGTTTGTTTTGTCGCAGTAAGGTTAGGAAATGTAAACACACACAGAGGTGTGGTGTTATTCTGGCTTTTCCTCCCAGTCTGTATTCTGACAGTGGTTTAGCAGCAGCAGCAGCAGCAGCAGCAGCAGATGGTGGCAGCAGGATTATGCTCAGTTCACACCGTTTTCCTCTTTGCCTTCTTTAGGAGTGATTATTGCATGAGTGTACCGTTAAGCCAGTCTGATCTTCATTCTGTCTCACACAATCCTGAATACATGTCAGTGTGGTTTGTCACATTCTGCATGTACAGGCATGAAGCAGGTGTGAATGTTGGAGCCAGGTATTTCGGAGAATCCTTGCTGTGTGTATTTGTTTGGGTTTGATGTGGAGTTAGGCAGAATAGAGCTATGGTGTAACCTTTGTTATCCTCTTAATTTTTTTCAGTGTCCAGCGACGTCCTCAAAGAGGAATGTCTCCACGGGAATGTGACCAGTAGGGGAAGTCCCTATGTTGTCCAGCCTGACTGCAGCTGAAGGAAGGGGCACAGGTGTTGCACAAATGTCCTCTGTGTGCTCCAAGAGCGTGCGGCCGGACGCTTAGATGCAAACGGGGTGCGTGCCTCGCCCATGCAGTGGAAAGCGCAAGTAAAGGCAGCGACGGACGGTTAACTTCACTGCTGCAGAGAAAATGCACACAAGAACTAATTCAAAGGCATTTTCCTCCATGTTTTCCATCAAAGACTGAAATCTATGACAGCAGTCAGCTTCCAAACACGATGCTCAAGTGAAGCAAGACAGAGCGGTTACACGAGCAGACCTGAAGAACAGACACCCACACAAACAAACTGTTCATCTGCTGGCTGTAACTACACCTTGACCAAAGCAGTCTCATCTGGGAACTGATGCTCTGACATAAATCTTTGTCCACGCAGACAAGGGTGTACCCGAGGCCCCCATGCTCATTGATATGGCCCTGCAGGTCTCCCCCTTTCCCAATGGCTGTGTCGCAGGCCTCCATGCCGTGGGATGGGCTTTCATACGGCCCTGTTTCTGGTTTCTTGATCGCCTCATCGCCGTGTGTAAATCCACCACCTTGGAGCGGACGCAGAGACTGGAGCAGGAATGTTACCTACACCCGCTCAAAGTCTTTTTTGGCTTCATTGTCTTTTTCATTCTATTTCTCGTGACAGCCCCCCTGGCCCTGTTGGGCTTCCTGCTCTGGGCTCCTCTTCAGGCCTGCCGCAGACCTTTTCACTACCACAGAGAGACACCGTCCTCGCCAGAAAGGGAGACTCATCGAGACTTTGAGCTGGAAGGAAAGGCAACATTTGGCTTTGCCACAGCCAACCTGTGTCTTTTACCTGACAGCCTGGCTCGCTTTAACAACTTGGGACACACCCAGCACAGGGCAGCAACCATTGGTCAGCACATTGCCCAGGGCGTGTGTCGACCCCACATCCGCATCTTCGTAGATTCTCCCAGCAGCTGTTCGACCCTCAGCCCCTCCGGCAGCATTCTCCCTACGGGGAACTCCACGTATGGGGCTACAGATAGACAGGCCCAGCAGCCCGTCAATCACCACTCGGACTCGAACCAAGGGCAAGCATCAGTCCCAAAGTCCAACAGCTTTGTGGTCTCTGTTCCCTGTGATGATACAGAAGAGCCACCATCCGAGTCACCCGAGTCACCCCTCAATTCCAACCAGAACTCCAACCAGCAGGGCAGAGGGGGCCACCGGAGCGCCCCCCGAGCTCTGCTCTCTCAGGGTCTCCGCCATCAGGACGATATACCGTGGGAGGTGTCGACATTGTTTCCTGCTGACGTGGACATACTCTGCTTAGAGGAAGTGTTCGACAAGAGGGCTGCAAAGAAACTCACCCAAGCTTTAAGACCCACCTTTGGGCACATACTGTATGACATTGGTGTGTACGCCTGCCAGCCACCATGTGGATGTTCCTCATTTAAGTTCTTCAACAGTGGACTGTTCGTGGCCAGCCGATTCCCAGTGATGGAGGCCCAGTACCACTGCTTCCCCAACAGTCGTGGGGAAGATGCACTGGCTGCTAAGGGTCTGCTGTCCACTAAGGTATCCATATCCGATGTTTTTCTTTTATTCAAAATTCAATCTATTAAGGAATTGGTGGTTGGTGTTTGCAAACATATCAGTGAAATATGGCCGCTCCTCCCCAACCCCCCTAAAATATGATGCACTGATGATTTTTCATACTTTCAGGTACTTATCGGTCAGAGTAAGGATCGGAAGAAAGTGGTCGGCTTTTTTAACTGCACACACCTTCATGCACCAGAAGGCAAGTGACTTTTTAAATGTTTTTATTCATACTTCTCAGGCCAACAAACATTCATCACTTTCTTGCAAAGAAACAAGCTTTTCTCTGATTTCTCATCAGGTGAAGGGGAAATCCGCTGTGAACAGTTAAACATGGTGACCAAGTGGATCGGGGATTTTCAAGCCGCCTACAGCGACCCTGATGAGGAGGTTGTTTTTGATGTGCTCTGTGGTGATTTCAACTTTGACAACTGCTCACCTGGTGTGTCTGTATTTCTGACCATTCTTCTATGTTTCATTTACGTGTTCCAGAAAGAATCTTTAGAGTATTATTTTGTCAATGATTATTGTTTTTCTAGATGACTACCTGGAACAGAACCATTGCCTGTTTGAGGAATACAGAGATCCTTGCAGGGCAGGGCCTGGAAAAGAAAAGCCATGGGTCATTGGTTTGTAGCACTTCCATCAATTAAAAGTACATCTCACACTAAGTATCTACATTATGTTTTGGTATTGATTGGGCATTGTGTTGATTTACCTCCACAGGTACTCTACTGGAGCAGCCCACGTTGTATGAAGACGACATAAACACTCCAGAGAGTCTGCAACGGTACATCTCAGTCGTCACTGTCCTAAAGTGGAACAAGCCTCCTCACTCTTCCTCTTAACTTGGAGACCTGCTCCATCTCCGCTCCGTTTCTGTTTCAGAACTTTGGAAATTGAGGACCTGAGAAAACAATACATTTCCCCACCTGTACCTGCAGAGGGCGCTCCACTGGTTTACCCCGAGACCGGCCAGCCATGGATCGGGCGTCGGATCGATTACATCCTGTACCGTGAAAACACCATTTCAAATCACTGCCGAACAGTACGTGTCTCTCTGCTCAGTCCTAACTGTGCTCCATCTTGTTTATCCATCTTTGTTGATCATAAAAACCTCCTTTCTTTGTCTCCCTAGGAGATAGAGGAGGTGACCTTCATAACGCAGCTAGCTGGCCTGACAGACCATATCCCTGTGGGTTTGAGACTTAATGTAGTAATGGACTCCGACAGTGCTGACGAGTGAATACGAGCTCAGATTCACATTTACATAAAAAGGGAACAAAATATACATTTTTGTCTTGTTTACATACTTGAATTTGAGATTTCAATGACACTATACCGACCAATGAGATTTGACCTCAGGTTTAATAAAATGGGTTTATAGAAATTTTATATAATGTAGACAACTTTATGCATAAAAAGTATTGATTTTGTAAAACTATATATTTTCAAGGTTTTTCACATATTCATTTTCCTACAGAAATAAATCAAAGAATGGATTTTGTGCCAAGTATCTGAATTTGTGAGCAATTATTTGGTGAATTATTCAGTTAATCTTTATTTGTATTATGTCAAATCACACAATAAGCACTTTACATGCATGAAAACCAACTGTTTGCAAAATCAGCTAAAGATTTGGTATCAATAGAAAGATGTATATCAAATTGATCTATTACTTTTAATTGATTGTCATGGTACAGAAATAAGTTATCAGTTTGACAACCTTTTTTAAATGTAACTTTCTTTGTGCTTACTGTGAGTTTACATCTTCTATGCACATGATTCAAGATATAACTAACGTGGATAAAAGTTTCCAAGTTTGGTGTGGAAACCTGAAGCTTGTATATGCAAGTTAAGCAGGACATTTATTTTTGCTAGTAGGTTTAAATTATTGTGGATTTTTTTCCCTTGAGGGAGGTGTTATTAGTTAATTGCATTTTTAAATAAAAGTGATCAAAAATCCAATAGTATAACGCAATATTCTTGCATTTCTTCAAACAATAGCTCCAAATCCCCATCGATGATTTACTAATAGTAATTACAATGGTATGCAAACTGCATGAGCTTTGGATCTTACAGATATTTTAAATCTCATCTTATTTTCTTTTATTCAAGCTAAATTTCATTTTTCATCTAATTTCAACCATCCATTGGAACAGGTACTTTGTCTGATTTCTCCTAGTTGTACTTTCAGAAATACCAATCTTTAACTTTGACTGGCAAAAGATTATAATCTTTGAGCAAATAATAGAGTTGCCACATAATAGTTGACTTAGTAAACGCTGCACTGTTTAATCCTTACTGTCATCCTGACTGTAAAAGCAGTATAAAGGGGTATGGCTTGTGTTAATAAGAATTACTTTTACCGGATGTGTTTGGTCACGTGACTCGCATCTGGGAAGCGCGGAAAGCCCCCCCCCCCCCCCCCAAAAAAAAACACCCCCCCCCCACCCCCCTCCGACCACACGC
>JAFBJT010110017.1:0-25814 GCA_016785325.1 Chascanopsetta lugubris | reverse complement strand
TTGATTTAATTAATATACTTATCTATTCAATAAGCCTTGGAAATGCTGTATGAAGAATCCTGAATTATACCAAATCGCACATCTGGAGGTCTGAGGTCAGTAGCGTCTGTGGCCAGTGGGTGGTGCTCTGTCTACACTCATTTCAGCCAAGCCGTAGAAACCAACGAAGAACCAGCACGGACCAATGAAAGTCCAAGGACGGAGTTCACTTCCTGTTTTGAGCTCACTCCTGGTTAGCGGTCCTATAGAAGCGCGGAGAATTAACAACCATGAGTGTTTTCAGCGGATGTCGCAAACTGTTTTCGTCTGTGTTTGAAAGAAGGGTTTTACGCAAACAACCCGGTGTTTTCAGAAGCGTCTGTTCGCTCTCCAGAGGACCGACCCACGGTCCGTGTCTGACCCGACGTGTCGCAGCCTCATGTCGGGGACGAGCTCATGTTTTCACCTGTCACTCAAACACGACGAGGTTTTACTCGGAGGTGAAGAGTGAAAACAGTGGAACGGAAGAGAGCGGAGACCCGGTTTCTGTGGAGGAATCACGGGAGAGTGAGACGCACTACACAGCTCCGGGTAGGTGCTCATTTACACCCCGTGAAACCTGATGCTGGTAAATAGTACAACTGGTCTTTATTCCAAGGTGTAAAGTGAAACATTGAACCGAGCAATCTTCCTTGTTCGTGTTCTTTTGGACAGTCGCACACCTTTGTTAAGTTTTAAGGACAACTGAAGGCTTCCATTGGTCCTGCTACGAAGGGGGTGGTGCTCAGGTTCAACAAGCAACTTCACCACTAGATGTCACCTGACTACCTTTAGGTTGTTTATTCCTCAACACTATAATTCATCAGTTATATTCTTATCAATGTGAGACTATAAAGATGAAAAAATCTTTTTAAAGTCTTTTTTTTCTATTGATCTTTGAAATGTGAGTATTCCATTCATTTCTTTACCATAAAGAAATGATAGTTAAGGGATTAAACACATGAGAAACTTCAGTAGAGAAACAGCTTAAAACTGTTTGACTTTGAAATAAAGAGATCAATCAACAACCCAGGTATTGACAAGTGGCAAGTTGCAGCCCATTGACATTTAAGATGAGGTGATGCAAACTTGTGCTCCTTCGATCACTTGTCGAGAATTCCGGGACAAAGCGCTTCATCCTTGTTTTGTGCAGGTCCCTTGGACACGTTCACGCTGGATAAGCTGGTGGCTCTGCTGCGTCAGGAAAACGCCGTGGACATCTGTGTGATTAAAGTCCCTGAGCACATCAAATACACGGAACACTTCATTGTCGCCAGTGGTGTATCAACAAGGCACCTGCGCGCAATGGCTCTTTATGCCATTAAAGTGGTAATGTTCCCTCTCTGTCCGTTAAACAGAGATATGCGCAGCATGTCTTTGTTTCTACAACAAAACTCTGAATGTCTTCTTACAGTACAAGTTTCTGATGAAACCTGGAGACCCCCATTCGAGGATAGAAGGGAAGGATGCGGACGACTGGATGTGTATTGACTTTGGTATTCAAAATCTTCTGTGGAGCGTGTCTGGGTGAAGCGCTGTCTGTTACCATAGTTACTAAAGTCCGCTTGTCTTTGCTTTAGGTAAAATGGTTGTTCACTTCATGCTGCCAGAGACCAGAGACCTGTACGAGCTGGAGAAACTGTGGACGCTGCGCAACTACGATGAGCAACTACAGAAGCTTCCTGTTGAGAAACTTCCAGAGGATTTCATTTATGACATTGACAGCCCTAAGTGACAGAATCCTGTGGTCAACCTGGAATCGCTGTTTCCCATCTCTGATGAGCATTCATGGGACTTTGGTCAATGAAACCTATTTTGGATGAATTAATCTCACATGCATGAGCCCCCATCATGCTGATTAATGTGATACAGTTCTCAATAGTAGAGGGCTTCATATAGTTAATGTATAATACTGTATTTCATGAAAAAGGTGAAACAGCATGGTTGGAAAATAAATTATTTTTATATTATTTTAGATCCGTCTTGTTTCCTAGTATTAATTGTTACTGAGCTGGAAAGTGTAAATATAATCATGCTGAGGACAATTTTAGTTATAGGGGCATGTAAATATCAATTATGAGAGCGATGTAAAGTGATGATTGAAAAAAGCATTATTATATACAGTAATTATTAGGACTCTAAAGTACATCAATGAGAGAGGGGATCAGCCGGCACCCGAAGCGCCTCAATAGTCTGATCACCACTATATACTATCTGCCACTACATCACATTAAAAATAACAGATGACAAAGTGCATATACTAAAATCTGTATGACATATCTGGAGCTGAGCATTGATGTTGAGAGAGAAACTCTGAAAATCTACGAAATAAGCAGAAGACTTAAAATAAAATAATTACACACACAAAAAAATTCGTAAATGACCGCTCCACTCCACTGAGCTGCTGAGAGTCCTGCATTTGAAGCACTGATGCAGACTGACATTTTGAGTTTGACAAAGTCCTTTCACTGGGAATGTTAAGAACTGTTGCCGACTAAGACAACATATTTTGCTGTTAAATATGTATGTATATATGTATATATGTATGACAGAAGACTTAAACGTTTTTAAGAGTTCAGTTCTTCTGCAGAAATGGTGCCGTAGCTCTCGCATGATGTCATGGAGGAAGCGACAGCACCGATTTACTGTCAAATTTCAGCAGAGTGCTCCTCGAAGAAAATGGTCGCCATTATAGTCATCTCAGCTTTTAGTGGGTGAAAACGTTTTGTGCCCTCCAACAACTGGAATTGAACGTTTGAGGGGGATTTGCTGATTGCTGCTTCTTGTGTGGTTGTTTGGAGCCACAGCCAATGGTTTGGCAGAGATGTTTGAGTTATTCATGTTTGTTATTCATTAGTTTTAGGTGCAGACTTAAGGTCAATGTGTTGCTCTAATGTAATATTGATACATGGGAGGAAATCTTAGGAATTTCTCATTTCTTCTTTTTCTATATTAAACCTAAACATCAGCTCTGACATTACTATTGGTTGTGATTCAAATGTGGACTCTTTTGTACCATTTTAAACTTAAATTTAAGCCTCACAAAAAATGAATTCATGTCAATTATCTTTATTGAGACTCTTGAAGTGTTTGGTGTTTATCTGTAAAGCCACTGCAGATAAAACCTTACACACTAAGCCTTTTGAACAATTCAATAATTCCTTTCAATTTCAAAATAATCTTGGTGATGACGTGACATCACACACCCTTAAACAATTTTGTTTTTATTGAAATCCAGCACAGATTCGAATAGTCAAGAAACAAACAGTGGTTACTGGTATATTAGAATGACCAGTGCTGTGTTGTAAGGAATTCTGTAACATCATTGAAGCTATACCTATCTAAAGGTAAAGAGTGTAGGATTTAGAGACATCTAATGGGGAAGTTGCAAGTTTAAAGGCTCACTCCAGGACAACAAAAACAAGAACTTCAACATTCAAGGGATCAAACACATGAGAAACATCAATGCAGTTATTTCAAACGTTTCTGCCAATAGAAATTGAGAATTCACATTCTGGACTTTATGTAATCACTCCATTCATACCTAATTACTTTGTTCACACTGAACTAAAGAGGGAGGCATATATTTCTCAGGAGTGTCTTTGATGTCAAATGAAACGACCCTCCCTCCCTCCTTTCTCTATAAAACTGGACGAGTGCGAGGAAAGTGACAGCGGCGACTCAACCAGCGAGCAAACTGACCACAGGTGTATTCAGTGTCACAATGTGAGACACATTTCTGCTTTTTGAAGAAGAATTTTCATTTTGTATTGAGTTTCTTTCTTTTTTTCATTTTGTATGGAGTTTCTACGCAAACCTTCAGTGTAATATTCATCGTACATCTGATTTTGACATTTGAAACTGCATTTTGATGAATGTTCCCTGTGATGCAGGATTGGTTGGAGCCCTGAGATGTCGCTGAGTTTACTGGCTGTCTGCCTGCTGGCTCACAGTCACCCTGGCATCAATGCATATCCAGTCAAGCCGGCCAGTCCCCGGGAAGGAGCCCCACCTGAGGACCTCGCCAAATATTATACTGCACTGAAAAACTACATCAACCTCATTACCAGGCAGAGGTTAGTACATATGTTTCCATGCAATGTCACAGGCTCAGGAAATCAATTAGGAATGTGTATCGATGTGTTGTTCTTTTTATATTTAGGTACGGCAAGAGAGAAACTCCAGACACTATATTGTCAGATGTGCTGGTGCAGGAGGGCACAGAGAATATTCCTGGATATAACTATGTCAGGTAAACTCTTTCTTCTCGTTACCCTTAATTTTTTTTTCATCATGTTCTAAATTTGTTTCCTGTGCTGATCCATTTTTCACAAACGTGTTGTATATGTGAATATCATGGGAGAGCTATATAATTTGATGTAATGCAATCAAATTCTTGTACATTTTGTGCATTTAAAAACTGTTTTGACAATCAATTAATATATTGAAAAATAACAATAAATTGGATAAAAGACAAAAGATACTCTTTATTAGTTCCAGCAGACTTCTTTCTTTTAAAGCTCGTGTTCTCGGACAAATTTCATGCAAAGAACTAAACAGAAAAAGTGCAAATGCTGTGTAAAACAGTACAAATATGGATTCACAGAGACCTGTTCCAGGCTTTAAAACAAACCTGATGGATCGATCCCCAAAATTAGTCACCAACTATTTCAATAACTGATTCTACAATTGATAAGTTGTCAAAGCTCCGCCTGCGATATTGAGTTACATTGTCTCATAAGAAGTGTTGACTGTAATTTCAGGTAATTTGACGGTAGTTTTGAATCATATTCACTGATTATCTCACTTTTCACCTTGATTCAATCCATGGTCATTCTGTTCATGTGTGTCATTATTTCAGTCCAAATTTAATGACGCCCTGTGCAAATTTTACAGCATTATTCGTGTGCGTTTGTCTTTAAACTATCTTTATTCATGCACGGTTTTGACGTGGACAAAAACACACTTTTTACTGACAGATATGATGAGATGCCACTGTGGTGAAGCGGCTGGAGCTGTCACACCGAGGCTGACTGACGGAAAACTGCTGCCTGTCTTCAATGGACATGAAGTGAACTTTGCATTGAATGGAATAATCACTGTGTTGTACAGTTAGTGGGTGTGTAATATTGTGAGTGTTGAACTAAATCTCATTTTGATATATCTACAAACACCATGTAGTACATCTGTGTAGTATCCGCCTAATACTGCCCTCTACTGGTCAACTGCCATCTGAGGCTTTAAACTATTATTAAAGTGGAACAAATACCTTGTAAATCCTGTCTGCTGTTAATATGCCATTGAGGTGTGGATGGAGTGAAAAAAATATATATATAAATCGACCGTAACATAACTGTGTAACATACATTTCACTGGTTATATCAAACCTGCTGAGATGCACCTGCAGCTTGTCTGAAAACAGATTAACCGTTTAATCCCATCAAGTGACCTGGATACATCAAAAGCAAATCCTGTAACACAGAGTATTTGGTTAACTCTGTTAAGACACCGGCACAAAGCTAATGGTTTTCTGCTACTATGCAAGCTGAGAACTGTGCAGAGGAGGGTTCTTAAAAGAAGAAGGGTCCGATTTGGTGAAATTAGGATGATGCATGGAGCTTTATGGTGTCCTTTATGGTGTCATATGCCATGCACCACTGACAGCAGCAAGGTCTTCATGAGGTCCTCATGGGGTAAGTGCAAATTCATTGAGATGTACTACTGGCTATTTCTTTTTATTAATTATTGTGGAAAAATGGAAAATATTAAATCACAAGTTAAATTTGACAGATGCAAATTCAAACTAAAGGACACGTGGAACTGCAACAACATACCACTCACCTCATCCTGCTCCTTTCAAAGTGTGTGGGAGAACCTAAGGAGGAGAACCTTCAGTTAGCATTGAAAACCTGAGCGTGAAAAAGTATGTACATTTACATCGTGGTGAAAGATGGTGGCCTCTGTGGACAATATTCACTGCCAAGACGTTTGAAGGGCTTAAATCTAGTACAATGACAACTACAATTCATACATTCAGGTGACTATAAATACATACAAATCAATAACTTTATTTATATATATAAATATATATATATTTGCCAATACAGAAATAAAACATGTCCACTTTAATGTCATTCCTATTATATTTTAGGGGCCAGCTGGTTTGATTGGATAAAATATGAATGAGATTTTCATTAATATATGCTTCTGTTTACTTCAGAGTTATGTTTACTTCAGACTGTTGAGGTGTGTTGTGCAAAGTCAAATGGACAGACAACATATGCTCTGATGTCACTATCCCTGCAGTGTGTGTGTGTGCGTGTGTGTGTATGTGTGTGTGAGAGTGAGAGAGAGAGAGTGGGTACAAGGGGAACTAAGGGAGGGGGCGCACGCACTCACACTTCCACACACAAGATCCCTCGAAATTCAAATAAGTTATTGTTGCGCAAGTTTAGAGAGAAACTTCGAAATGAGCGGCGGTGTGAGAGCGTGACTCGGTGAGGCTGAATTAAATAAGGTAAAGTATTCATTTATTTATTCATCCCCGCGTCTCATACGAACACTGGACCCTGCGTTTCTCTGCTGTTACTGTAACACGGCGGACGGCAGCTAGCTAAGCGCATTCAATGTTCGCTAACAAGCTAATAAGCAGCGTAGCTAGCTGTACCACGCTGCTTCAACGTTGGAACCAAAACGCGAACCAGCTAATGCGACAGGATTTATCGTGTCGTTGTGATGCATTGGTTGCGGCTAACAGTCTTATTTGTCAGTCTGAATTATACCTCAAACGCTTTAGCGCACGCTCGCGTTCCCTATGAATCATTAGCAATGCTAGCGTGCCAGAGTGAGCTAAAGGCTAGCTTCGGCTAGCGCTGACTAACTTGGCACGGGACAGTCCCAAAGATGAATTAAACGCTATTAAAAAAAACCCTGACAACAAACAGCCATCGTCCGTTCAAATTCAACGGACATGTAATGGTTGTGTGCCGACGCCAAGAACCATGTTCGCTGCTTGTAATTATATACGAATGGTTGGTTAACGTGTTGGAAGTAGCTACACGTGCCCAGTGCGTGTGTCGCATGTCAGAAAACGTGAAGGGGCTGTGAGGTTGTCATGTTGGTGAACGTGTTAAACTTCACGTTATTAGCTCCGTCCGGCACCGAGAGCTCACCCGCTGTTTGGCCGCTCCTCGAGAGTGTCACGCCTGACAGACCGGGCAGCGAACACCGCCTCTACCTCCTCCAGCTCCACTGCTGCGCCACTCAGCTGAGCTTCATTCATTTACACCGACCGCTGGCTCCTCAGGAGAGAGCTGAGGCTCAACTCACACATATATGTTCCTCTGTTTGGAACAAATACACATTTACCGTAGAAATAACACTGTCGAATGTGAAAATGTTTACATTTGAATATGACAAACCCTTACATAACAACTTTATTTAAAGGTGCAGTGTGTGAGATTTGGTGACATCTACAGCCGAAGTTGCATTGTGTATCCATCTGTTGAATATCAATCAAATCTGCTTAATAAATGACCATGAAACAGTTTCCTATACAAATGTGGACTGAGGTTCACCACTCATTATCGTGAGTCACACGTGCTGTCCAGGGGCTGTCATGTGACCAACCAGGACAAAAAGAATGGCATTGTGTTACCGTGGAAGTGCCTGGCATGAGGGCACCATTGACACAGAGAGCAGCGCACTCACTATCATGTTTTGCTTTTATCAATACCCTGGGGGGGGGGGGGGGGGGGGGGGGGGGGGGGGGGGGATTGTAGGGAATCTAGAATATTATAATCCTATGATGAATGTAATCTGATTTTCCTTTCTTTTTTTGTTTATCTACCTCTGCCCTCTCTGTAGAGAACCAGATGAGTGTTTTTTAGAAAACGCAGGGCTCCATGCTGGAGTGCTGCACTGATGATTTGAGCACAGTTTGTTGGTAAGTGACTCTGCTTTTTGCTCCGCAGGACATGTTCTGTATTTGTTGCAATTGTGTTCATCAACGGTGTATACTTTATGGTGTGTGTGTGTGAGGCTGGCACACTCATCTTTTGTTTCAAGTGGTTCAAATAAGTCTTTTAAAATCAAGAAAAAACAATTTTCCTCAGTGCTAGTTTGGATTTAGATAATTCCATGAGTTTCACAGTAACAAACAGAATTTGACATGCCTTTTTTTTTGGTAATCTTTGTGAAAACAATTTCAATTTCAGGCGGGTTTCCTCCCTCTTGAGCTTCTCCGTCCAGAGCTGAGGAATCATTAACATGACCGTTGCCAATGAAAAGTCTGGCTCAGGTACGTCACTATAAGTTCGAAATAGACCTTTGCACAGGAACTGCTGTGATGCTGTATGCACTCATTTGACACATTCCCTGCTACGATAGGAAGAGTTACATGGTTACACTTGACTAATTTTCATACATTGACTCGTCAGGACTTGTTTTACGTGCCATGCTTTCTACACAGTTCATTTGGCCTGACTGTCATGCTGTGAGCTCACCCTCCACAAGGCCGTTCTGTTAGCAGAACAATTCCTTTGTGACTCTGCGTGCTTGTTGCTGCTGCTGCAATGGAAATGAGGGATGTGCTCTGTGAATTGGCCCTTTGATTGAGAGGACTCTTACTGTTCTTCCCCTGGTAGCTCTTATTGTAGACATAATGTCTCTTTTTCCCCCATCGTCATAGAATTGTAATTATTAATTTTGACAGTAAGCTTTATCGCTAACATTTCTGCCTGTGATTAAAAAGCCTTAATCTCAGTTTCAGAATGTTTCTGTTGCCTTTGTCTGAGGCCATTTCTTCCTCTGTCTTCAGCAATGCAGCAGGTGTTGGACAACCTGAAAGACCTGCCACCAGGCACAGGTGCCAAAGATATCGATCTCATCTTCCTTAAAGGCATCATGGAAAGTCCTATTGTCCGTTCCCTTGCCAAGGTAACATACACTCTCTTGATTCAGCTACTCTTAAATGCACACATGCATGTATTCCATTGCCGCTTTAACAGGTACTCTTTCATTGGTGTACATTTTATGAGATATTGATAATACAGGAGTTGTACTTGAGGATATTACACTGGAGGATGTTTTTATCGTCTGAAAACGTAAGTGAACAATGAAATAACATTGGCCTTTGACCAGGGATACAAGAGTATATGATAATGTCCACAGAGCCAGGTGTACCTAATAAAATGAACACACTGATGTACACTTGGTGCAGGTATTCGAGTACTTCCTTGCATGCACAAGTACATACATGCACATAGTCTCAAAGTTGTCAAAAAGCTTATAATGACAAGAGGAGCAAATGTTACTACGAGCCTGGGGGAATAAAAGTATCAGAAATGTTGCATCACCACACTTTGAAGATGTGTCTGTGAGGCCAAAATGTTTGGGGTTTGGACACACAAAGTAACTGTCGAATAACTAAGTCGAAATTGCATTGCTGCTTTGAACCAGCAAACAAACTTCCTTTTTCCGTTGTGCTAGCCCCTTTGGTGTTAACTTATCCTCCTCTTGCGTTAAGGTTTAAATGACTTGCCAGTGTGAAGTGTGAGGCAGCTCACTTGTGTGTGAGGTCACAGCGGAACACCTGCGTCTGTGGCACAATCAGAAATTCAGTGTTCGCTGACAAGAGAGATGAACAACTATCTTACATAACAGAAAGAAAATGCTCTAATGCAGATTTGGGTCAGCAGGTTAAAGTACTGTGTGTAAAAATAGAATGATTTCTGCAGAGAACCTGTCACTGAGGGACGGTCTTGTCCTCATTTTGCACAAACAGAACACTGCTGCCCTTAGACGTTAGATAAGTTCTTGGCAAACGGGCCCGTGTGCCAGATAGTCTATGACATCATAGTTACTCTGTATTTTAAAGTGTTAATTCCCCTTGATTTGCCGTCGACCACATTTATAGTCGGAGGAGGAACATGACATTTTGTGTGTGTCTCACTGCAACATGGCAAATGGTGTAAGGACATAATCAGGAGGACGCGTGTAATGAATCACCATCACCTCTGTGTGTTGTTTAGGCCCACGAGCGCCTTGAAGAAGTGGAGTTACAAGCCGTTCGGGACGACAATGTTCAGCTGGTCACAGAAATACTGGATTCCCTGAACAACCTGTCAGAGAAAGATGCTGCCACTGCAGAGCTCGCCAACATTCTGCAGGAGCCTCACTTCAAGGTAGGCATCGGTCTGTTTGTACACAAGTGTTACTGGACTTAAAATGGGTTTGAAACTCTTTTCAAAACGCTTTTTACCCAGCTATTACCTGATTTCCCCTGAAGTGTCTGTGAGGCTGTGCGGCTTCTATGTCACCCTGCATATCCTCCACCGCTTACAGGCTGCAGAATGGGAGGGTGGGAGTGTATTTCCTCGGGCCAATGGCAGGCTGAGTTATGTGGGTAAAGTGAGGGGGAGAGGACTGTGTCAACTACTATTTCAGTAATTCTTCACATTTGCTAAACGCAGTTTGTGGGTTCAGACAAATGCTAACTGTATCTGGTGGCTGTGAGGGTAAGGACACGTCTGCTTGATCTTCTTGACTGAACAAGGCTTGTGTGAAAGGAATGTGTAGAATGTGTAGAGCAATCAAATTATGTTGCCGTGCTTATGTTGACATGTCACATGAAGTTGCTGTGAGTAAGCCGTTATTTTTAATGACTTTTGAGACTGATCTTCATGTAGCCGTTAATGCCGTTATTCTTAATCAGAAAATGCTCCTTGGAAAATCAAGTTTAAATGTCTTCAATTACAAATATTGGGATTCAGATTTCTGTTGTGATTCCTGTTCAATCTTCCTGCTGCAGTCTTTGATCGAGGCTCATGACACAGTGGCTGCAAAGTGCTATGAAGTGCCCCACGCTACGGTGAACAGCACCGCTTTGTTGACCAGTTCGCTCATGCCTGCTGATGCAGTCAGGATGATTGGCATCCAGAAGAAATCAGGGGAACCGCTGGTGAGTTTACTGCGCTTTTATACCAGAGTGAACTCCAGTCAGGTGGTAAATTACTTTTACACATCAGCGTTTCCTCTTTTATCAACTCCAGGAGAAGCGCGTGACTCGGTGTGACTCATTACCCCAATATAAGTGTGTGTGTTTTTCCTGCTACCCTCGAAGACGGGCCCATGAAGTAACACTCACTTAAGATTTATGGAGTGCCGATGTCCGATCCAGAACGGCTGCTTCTCTCTTTCAGGGGGTGACGTTCCGCGTGGAGCGGGGTGAGATGGTGATTGCACGGATCCTGCACGGCAGCTCGATTGACAGGCAGGGCATGCTGCACACAGGGGACATCATCCGAGAGGTGAATGGTCGCGAGGTCGGCAGCAACCCCCATGAACTGCAGGAGCTGTTGAGGGACTGCAGCGGGAGCATCACGCTCAAGGTCCTGCCCAGCTACAGAGACACGCCAGCACCACCACAGGTATGAGAGAGACATTCATTGTTTGGTTTTGGTTTTTTACTTGTGGGAAATCATCATGTTGCATTGAAGAATCCAAGGAGAATGAGTTCTGCGCTGTTCATAAGTTGGAATACAGCAGTGTTAATGGGTGTGTATTGCTGTGTGGTGACTGTCCAGTAGTTGTACAGTACCCGCTCGTGATTGGGCGAGAGCCTCCTGACCTGGCTGATCCCAGAATGCCAGGCTTCTGTAAATTGAGCCCTCATGGGATCTATTAATAACACACACACACACACACACACACACATACACATTCTTGGTATACTCCACTGTATTCACTGTTACTGTAAGCAGCACTCACAGCAGCTGACACTCAAGAGTAGTATTTGAGGTTATGTCAGACACTGACCTTTGTGCTGGGGAGGATCAAATGATCTCATTCTACTGTTTGCTTATGCATTTGTTGATTTTCAGCAGTGGTTGGAGTTTTAATGAGTTCTGCATGGTGAGGGGAAAAAACAGTACATAGGATTAATCGGTCAGAACAGTTCATTTGAATTTGCACATGCTGGATTTCTGTTTTAAGAAATTGTCCAGGCTACTCAGGCTGATCTAATGATGATTATGGTCCTGGGTTGTTTATCTTGTTATACTGTTGTCTGGTTTAATATTTCAGATCTGTTTTTTGTTTTTTTTTCATTTTCATAAATGGTAAATGATTACTTTTCAATTGTTACATTTTCACTGAATTCATAATTCAAACAAAAAATAAATGATGCATATTTAAATGACTGCTATGAGTGTGTGAAAGTTTGATGGTGCAGTGTGTAGTATTTATTGGTATTGGCTTCAGATATCATTAGACCTCAAAAGGTCTTAAGTCTGTCCGTTCTGACTAGACTGTACAAGTATTGCGGTGCAACATAGCGGCATCCACCGCGAGGACTTGCCCCTGATGTAAATAAATAAGGCACATGCAAGCGACAAATAAAACAACATTCAATTGTTCATTAAACAATTACCAATTACCAATGATAAAGATGCTTGATGAATCATTTTGCACAAATGAATTTTGCACCATATCGCAGAGTTTGTACTTTATACATCTCTTATCTTGTAGGTTTATCTGAAGCCTCATTTCAACTACAATCCCACCACAGACAACTTGATACCCTGTAAAGAGGCGGGTCTGGCTTTCTCCAAGGGAGACATTCTCCACGTTGTTAACAAGGAGGACCCCAACTGGTGGCAGGTGAGAAGGCACATGTTGCCACTGTGTGTGGATGAGAAACTACACTGCTACTTTTACCACAGCTGCTGGGATAACCTAAGACGGATGTGTGGTGCAACCGTTACACTGTGTGAGAAATTGCACCTCCAATGATCTGTGAACTACTCTGCCTTCCCAACAGGCCTGCAAAGTGTTTGGTGGAGCCACTGGTCTCATTCCCAGTCAATTCTTAGAGGAGAAGAGAAAAGCTTTCGTGAGGCGAGATTTGGATTTGTCTGATTCAGGTCAGCGGAAGTCATGTTCTGTCTTAAATACCATGGTACTCGCCAGGATCTCTTGGTTTTTTTCCCCACCTCGTGGTTGTCTGACTTTCTCTCCTTGTACCTCAGGAATGCTGTGTGGAACCCGAACTGGGAAGAAGAAGAAGAAAAAAATGATGTACTTGACGTCCAAGAATGCCGGTGGGTATCGTCAGTGGTTCCAAACTTCCTGCACACAAAATATTCGGACATAAATGAGTTATAGTTGAAATGACAGCGCTAATTCAGCCCGTGTTTTTACCCTGAACAGAGTTTGATCGTTACGAGCTGCAGATCTATGAGGAGGTTGCCAAGATGCCACCGTTCCAGAGGAAGACACTTGTTTTGATTGGAGCTCAGGGAGTCGGGAGGCGGAGCCTAAAGAACAGACTCATTGTCATGAATCCTCTCAGATATGGCACCACCATTCCATGTGAGCATAAAGGACACATCAGCAAATGGTGGCTATTATTGGAAGTTTTGCTCTGAGAGTATTAGTCACAGCTGTTCTCACCTTTTACCCGCAGTCACGTCGCGGCGTCCCAGAGAAGAGGAGAAAGACGGTCACAATTACTGCTTCGTGACACGGGAAGTGATGGAGAAGGATATCAAGGAGAGCTGTTACTTGGAGCACGGCGAGTACGATGGCAACCTTTATGGAACCAAGATCGACTCAATACACGAGGTGGTGGATATGGGCCGAACCTGCATCCTCGATGTCAACCCTCAGGTTAGCTTAAGAGGCGCGCTCCCGGCCACATATTTAGGATTAGATTCCAATTTCAAACAATCGGTTCTAATGTTCTATGTTTTGAAATGTGTCCAGGCCCTGAAAGTGTTGAAGACTGCTGAGTTTATGCCATTCGTGGTGTTCATTGCTGCTCCGGAGCTGGACACACTAAGAGCTATGCACAAAGCTGTGGTGGATGCTGGACTCACAACCAAACTTCTCACGGTAAGATTCCACATTCTGCTCATGTTCAAAAGTGATGATTAACGGTGGTCTCCACAATCCACATGATGATGTGAATCTTCTTCTAGGAGAACGATTTGAAGAAGACTGTGGATGAGAGTGCCAGGATTCGCCGGGCATACAGTCACTACTTTGACCTGACTATTGTTAATGACAATCTAGACAAAGCCTTTGACAAGCTTCAGGAGACTGTGGAGCGACTCTTCATTGAGCCTCAGTGGGTTCCAGTCAGCTGGGTCTACTGATCAACTAACCCCCCCCCCCTCCCCGGTGGTGGGACGAGACTATGGGAGCTGCTAGGGCCTGGGAGAAAAGGGGGACGCAACCCCGCACTGCACACTCAGACACTCAAAGTGAGCTGGACATCAGCCCTGTGTGGATTTGGGTCTTGCACAATGCTGCGTAAGAATCACCTCAATTTGAAAAGCCAGATTCCTTAATAGCACACTATGCAACTGACAACACACAGGAAGTGTACTTATTGGCATTTGTTCTTAAAGAAATTCTTTCCATTCAAACAGATGGAAGGAAAATACTGGCTGGTGCGTCAGCAAGTTTTGTCATTGCTTACAAAAGCAGTGTTTGCCATGACCTTTCATTTTCAAGTGAAATCAGTATGTAAGATAGATAAAGCGTATTTATTGTTGAAACCAGGAGGGCGTGCTCATTGAAAAGAATTATACCTCAGTGTTCCAGTTTACAGTGTGTATGTCTCCAGTACATCATCTCATTTCATCACTACAAACGTGTCATCATTCATGTAGAATAGTCATATATCTCTTGAGTTTCCCCTGTAGAGGCAGCGTTCATTCTCGCGTAAATGGAAAATGTCACTGCCAGTCACCGTTCGATGTTGTAGTGCTGTTCTAGTGTTAACCCACTTAAGTTTCCTTCACTCGAGCATAACAGACGTGGATTGTGTTGATGATTTGGATCATTTGCGTGACTGACCTGTGAACAAGGTTCTGTGTTTGTTCAGAAGAGATAAACTTTCCACAGGACTCTTCAGCAGGGTACTGCCGTTTCAGTGAACCATCCCTTTTGATGTGATATTACTAAAAAATACTCAAGTGTTTTAAATAAAAGTTCATATTTACTTATCAAGGTTATATTTTAAAAGATTTCAGAAAATATGTATTTTAAGATGTGAAATAAACTGTTTTCTAATGATCTGCATCAGGGTTGTTTAGTTTGCCCAGGAAGTGATAAATAAGGGAATGATTACAACTATGGCTGTTAGAATCATATTTTTATTTGTCAACAATAGAGAAAAATAAACAAAGAGGACACACAAATAGTTCACAGGTGAAGGATGTCCATGAATATTAAAGGTCCAATGTGATCCAATGACCAATGTGGTCCAATGTTTAGGTGAAATGTAATATAAAAAATGTTCACAATACTGACATTATTTTGTTAGTGTATCATCACCTGAATGAGCAAACTGTTGTCTGCTACCCTAGAATGAACCCTTGACATTTATTGCACGGGTGGGTCCTCACTGTGGAGTCTGTCTCCTAAATGGTCTCAATGTTAATTCTGCTATTGAAGCCTCAGCGAAACAATACATGTGATCCAATCTGTGGAGTTTAAGTCCATAAAGAACAAAGTTCAAATGGTTTAAAATGAGGTATGACCACAACCCCCCCCCCCCAAAAAACTAAATTCATCACTGTCGATGGTGATGGTGTTACCACAGACAGTGATGAATTTAGATTTGATCAAAATTCCATTGAAAGTACCTGATTTCTTTGCCAGACGTTTCATTGAACAGTGATTGTCTTATCATTAAGGAAAGCACTTATCAACTGATTGTTTCACAAGCAATTGATGAAAGCATAAAACACAGTGGTGTTTAAAACTAAAAGTCTGCAGAACCGGAGAGAGTTTAAAAACACTGATAAACAACACTTGATGCGTGTGATCTCGTGCATCTCATGCGATTGCAGTTGCTCGTGTCCCTGGTGGATGTGAGGCAGCTTCAGTTCAGAGAGTTAACGAGGTCAGACCTCTGATAACAATACACAGAACCAGAGGAAGGTGTCCCGCCCCCTGTTGTACCTCTGTCCTCACTGTGTCTCCGTCTCTCTTCAGCGAGATGTTTGACGACCGGAACAGAAGTTCAGTCTTTTCATACAAGTCCTCCGTCAGCGCCTTCAAGTCTGTGCTGCTCAGCTGTACCTCCTGTTTTCCTGACACACACTGCACCTAGAGCAGGAGGGAGACATAGTCAAGTACATTGCTAAATCTGGAATATGTAGTGGTAGTAGTGGCAATTATAATAATAATAAACATTATAATAACATTAACAAGATTTAAGTATCATGTTGTTTACATTAGGCAAAAACTGATTTTACTTACCAACAGCTCCATTGTCTTTAACACTGAGTGGTTGCAAAACATTCCCAAAACAGCAAGACAATCAGTGCTCATCTCTAAAGAAAACACACAGATGAAAGGTGGAGACAGAAAGGAGAACGTCGGATTAGCAACTTTGTCATACCAAGTTACGACTATTTTCACTAATAAAATTCTAAATATTTTATTTTACTTGTGGTGCTCTCTTTTCATTGGTCATGAAATTCGTGGTTAGAGTTGAAATCCATCATAACGGAAAACACTGACTGGAATTGCAGAGTCTGCATCGTCTCCAAATGCAATTCTCTTCGGTCTCTCAGGGAACGTTCAACCAAATCAACCGCAAAGGGAGAGTGCTGAAAGGCTGCACAGTGTCCAGTGTTTCTCACCGTCCAAAGAGCTGCAGACGAGGTGAAGCGCAGCGAGGACCGATGAGGACTGCTCAGTCCGAACCGACGCCATGAGATCAAGGAGCGCCTGGGTGTTTTGCCTCTGAGACTTTGTCATGGCAACATCATCCAGGACGGGAGTGTCCTCCTGGCACATCTGCTCCAGCTGGGGGGGACAGAGGTTGTAACAGGTGGTTATGGTCCCGTCTCCCCCATTACCATCTATCCTGCTGGGAGCCCTCTGTCCCACTTACCACGTCCTGAAGCGCACTGACAGCGGCTGGGTCCTGCACGACGTCGGCGAGGAGCCGGAGCAGAGACGAGCGCGTGGCGTCGGGGAGCGACGACAGCAGCTTGAACTGCTCGTCGAACTGTTTCAGATCTGATCAGCGACAGAAACCATCATCATTGTTCACTCAGAGAATGTAAACATCTGAATGTAGGCCTCAAAAACCCGAACTGTGTGCTTTAGATAACAGTTGCAGGTGTGTGAGGTTATCACATCACTCTGATCGATAAGACATCATGGAGTCTAAAGGTTGGCTCTGAGCCAGCACATTACTCTGCACACAGTCACATGCTTCACGGCTGCAGACAGAAAACAAGACCTTACCTTTACTTAGGCAGCTGTTTTCAGCCCCAAACAGATTACAAGATCCCATCGCAATGGGACTGTCGATGTCGTCAAAACCTCCATTGGTGTCTGACATGAGACACAGCTCTGAGGGAGAACACGGCACGTTAGAGTTCAGATATCAGACGACTCTATCGCGTGTGCTGATGAACCCAGTTAGTTAGTGGTGTCTTACCAAAGCATCCGTCATGTTTGATCTCCAGCTCGAGGAGCGAATAGGCAATGGTGGTATGAGTGGGAATCTCCATGGTGACGTTACTGTCTTTGCTCAGGCTGCCGTTCTCTTTCAGTGCAACCTGCGGAGACAAAAAATGCATTGATTACCACACCACTTTGGAGACCACAGACCATCCTCAGAATTTCGCTGTGACCCGTTTACCTTGGCGGACGTCGGACCGCATGTGCTGAAGCCTCCTCCACACTGACCTCCCTGCTGCACCTCCTCTATCACCGAGCAGGGCTTCGTGGTCAGAATCCGCTCCTTCACGATCCCCAGCACCTGGCGAGGCTTCTTCTTCGTCTGATGGATCAGACAGTGGGACATGTCCAGCGCCCTGAGACGTGGAATTTACCACAACACCCGCATTATGTCTCACCGGAGGATAAGATATCAGCAGGAGTCAAATTGGTAAACACCACGAGCGCTGTGATGGTTGCTTTTTAGAAATTGAGCGTCTGAAATTTAAAAAATGAATTCAACCTTCTTTGAAAACGAGCAGTTTCTCCTGCGAGGGTTGTAATTCAAATGAGCTCATATCATGCCATCGGCTTCACGAGTGGACAAAGATCACTGCTGAACATCTCGGACGGGCTGAGCAGAAGGTTAAATGTCCAGAAGAGGGGGTCACACACCTGTTTTTGGATCCTTGCAGCAGCCTCTGCACGTTCACTTCCTCCTTCTTCAAACTGCCAAAGGACGACCGGAGTTTGGATGAGTCTCTCGCCTGCAGGCTCATATTGTACTGGATGTAGTTTGCGTCCACCGTTCCCTGCATGTTGTCCGCAAACGTCCCACTGTATGCGAGCAACTCTGTCTTCACGTTAACTGTGAAATCGAGGACACGGATATCAACATTCGTTTGTTGACAAAGCAGAACATTTAAACTCTCCCACGCCGACGCGTTGGTGTTTACCTGGCACCAAGAGGCCTTCTCCCACAAGTAAGTCGTTCAGGCAGAAATTGGTGGGCCGATGTTTGGGCCTCTGCCAGAACCAGAACCGTTTTCGCTTCACCACCACGGTCAGCAGCTCGATGGTGTCGTTCAGACTGGACACTGGGACCAGTAAACCTTCATCGTCCACCTCCTCCACAAAGTTCCTGGTGGCTGTGGCAAACATCTCTCACCTCAATGAAACCTGGGAGGGTGATGACATCAAACAAGTTTAATCAAGTTAAAGGCACAGTGCAAAAGGTTTCAATGGTGCTTTTTCAGTTGGCAGAAATGGAATTAAAGGTAACTTTACTGACACTGTGTTTGTCCTTAACCCATTACAGGCGTTTTGAATTCAAACAAAGTAACAGCAGTTTCCATGTTTTTTTTTTCCAGAAGTGGAAAAAGGACATCTGAAAACTGATGATCACCATTCTAATGCAAATGTAGAGGAGTACTGAAAACGACTTTCTCGACAGGATCAAATGAATAAATCTTTTCTCCAATCTGAGCGACACAAATAAAACCCTTCGCATGATATTCTAATAGAAAAGTTCAACAACAGACCAGCCCTTTCAAAACAAGTACACAAGTAATGTCTGCACTTTTACAGCAAATACATAACAACAGTGTTTAAAAGAGCAGCTTCGACCATGTATTCCTGCACACTGACGAGATTAGCAGCTAGCATAACAAGCTACTAGCATCAACAAACGAACACTTGTTGTGGTCGAGGCTGCAGCTGTTGGAGGAGAAAAACAACTCCGTGAGTAAAAGAAGTTTTACCGTCTCTCTGATGGTTTATCCTCCCCGGATCCAGACCAGTGGTTTCTGGGGGTTCAGGACTGTTCGGACCGGTCAGACTCTCTGCGATGACAGTGAAGCTGCCGTTGGCTCCTCTGAACAAAAGAGGGGGCTCCGCCCACTCGGCAGAAAATTGTGGGTGTGTCACAGACCACTGTCAAAACGGTGTACTTACCTGTGACTGAAAAAATGCAATAATGTGTCGCTGAATTTACAATAATACAAAAAATGACCGATCAATTAATGTACTTTTTGAAACAAAATGGTGTCAAAAAGTATAATAGGCCATGAAGCCTCGGATGAGAGGAGTTCTCTGCACAATAAAATCAGTGCAAAGTTTAGTTGGCGTTTCAAACTTTCAAGTCTCAAAGTGGAGATTTGTTGCCATCTAGTGGCTGACACTTTACAACTACAAATGACTTGTCATTTTTGATGACACTGGCAGAATTACTTTTATCCCTGCAATATCACGTAATACAATATTTTACAAAAAGGAGTAATCAACCCCCCCCCCCAAACAACAACAACAACAACAACAACAACACAAAACGAACACACAAATAAACAAGACAAAGAACTCCAGCGAAAGAAAGCATGGCAGATTTTATTTGAGCTCACGGAGCATAACCTCAGACACTTTGGCTCACAAACACTCCATGTCCACAGTGTGATGGATGATGTGACACTTTCTGCATATGGAGCTGATGTTTGCTACTGCTGCTCAATGGTGCACAATCTCTGACACAGCCATAGCAAAAACAGACTTGGAATCTTTGTTTTGACAACAGAAAGAAACAGTAGAGTAAGGATTACAGCTCAAGTGAACACCCGTGTGTTCTTAAGAATTCCTTACAAAATACACATTTTTCAAAGAGATGCAGCGAAAATAAGTTAAACAATATGAGTATACAAGCAGTATAAGGCATCTGGCAGGTGCACAATAAATATCACGTGTTTATGTAATGACCGTCATATCAAGGCTTGTTCATCGGAGAGGTAGAGAATGTCCATGAAGAGACAGCAGCTAAAGTGACCATTTGTTTGGTACATGTCAAGCTAGTGTGGACTAAACATTAAAGGAGACATGCTATGGTTCAGGTTTATAACTATTTCAATGTTTTAGTGCTCCTCAAACTCGCTCTCAAAAAGTTTCTATTAGCTCCTGTCACTTTAAGGCCACACCCTCCTCCCTGATTGGTCAGCAGGAACGCTCAGCTGTGATCGGTCAGCTCCGTCAAGGTCATGTTGTAAAGGCCGGCTTTGCCTGGTTTCGTTAGATGGGTTGTCATCTTAGCCACTATATGTGCATGATGTCAATATGTGGCATTATGATGTCACATTGTGATGTCATCACAATTCCCAGGAGGAAACTATAGCAAAGGGCATTACAAGAACTGGATACAGGAAGTGGGCTTAACGATGAAGCAAAAAAAGACCTGTAGTGGCCACATGGTGGTGCTGCAATTATTTTTTTCAAGTTCATCAACTCCACAGATGGATTACTGACATATCCCTCAATATTCTTTTACAGGTTAAAACTGGTATCTCTCTATATATACTATAATGAAAAGACTCTAGCAAACAAAAAAACATACATGTCTCCTTTAAGGTGTTTGTCAACATTTTCTACCAAGTGATTTTCCTTCTCTCAGTCTCTCAGTTGTACAGTGTCACATTGGAGGTGAAATACGGGCAAAAACTGTTTGAATCGATCGATACTCTCATAATACGCTCGCAGAAACATGTTCACACAACTTAGATAAGCACTTGCGATTAAGGCAATAACGTTGATGAACTGCAGCAAAGAAGAACGGATCGGATGCGGATGGAAAGACTGGGAAACGGGCGTCACCAGAACCAGCCTGGGTCACAGTTAGAGGCTGCATTTGACATTTCACCACAGCACTGGAAAATCTATGTGGGCGAATCCATGGTCCTTCCTCAACTCCCAGTAAGTGCTGTTGCTCACCCACGTGTCGTCCTTGGACCTCCTGACCGGGCAGAAGAAACACATTCTTGAACATGTAGAATGAGACATATCTTGGAAAACCAGTGCAACGCAGCTCAATGGCTGACTGGCTGTTAGTGTGTATTCCCTGTGGAGGCATCATAAGAATGATGAAAGCTGCTAATCGATGCACGAAGCACAAAAAGTCAAACTTCCACACTTAAGAATGGACACCTGCGTTTTGTGTCTACATTGTTCAAATGTATAAAAATATAAGTCAAAAACAGTCAAACGACACCTGGAAAAACCTAATTTTCATAATCAGGGATTAGCAAACAATTGTACGGGATTATTGATGAACTTCGAACATCTTCAGCTGAGTTACAGACACGATGACGTCATCACCGGTCTTTTTGGGCTGCATGTGACCAACAGAGAAGTTGCAGTACCGCCGTTTGGCCACTAGTGTGTTGCTTTTTATAGAGCTCTTCCTGCATCCAGTTTTTTTTATTTTTATGAAAACACCCATGTGGTGTATGTGACCTGTAGAATATGTAACGTGTAAATAATGAAATAAGAAAACATGAATCTTACTCCTCTGGGTCTGAACATAGTTGGAACCGTTTTGGATGCCGTACACCAGTCAACAGAGTCTATGTCTCTGGGATGTTTTCATCGAGTATTAACATATTATATCTTCAGGCTCATACTAATCTCCTCCTCATACATACGTTTCCATCCATCACTCTCAATTCAGAGTGCGACGTTTGAAACTACCTGAAGAAACGAGGCTGATGTGAGGCGTCGCTCTCCTCCAGGACTCTCCGTCTTTCTCTCTGCAGCTGTTCAATCCTCTGCTTCTCCTCCTCCGCATCCTCCAGCTTCCCCTCCTCCAGCAGTCTGCCACCGACACACACACACACACACACACACACCCATTAGGCAAACACGATGTAACATTTATCTTCCCACATTCAAACTAAATTAAGTGGGTTTTATATGCGTCATTATAACTTAATTACGGATACAGAGGAAAAACACATAAATCAGGCTTTTAAATGACGTTTCTCCACTTTGCCAATGCTTCTTCTTTCTGCGGCCTCATCTCATCTCATCTCATCTCATCTCATCTCATCTCATCTCTCATAATGGCTCTGAATCCGACTGGGATTGTCGGTGGTGCTCAGATAATTCCCTGCGAATGAGCCGTTTGTGAAATCGCCACGTCCCCAAACACCGCGGAGCAAAAAAAATCTCTCAGTCTCATCTGTCGGGATCCTGCAGAGAGTCCGTGGTCACTCAGGGGACGAACCCGCCTCAATCGAAATACCGTGACGTCACTGCTCTGACCTTTGGTCGACCCGTAGTCTGGTGTCCGTGGGCGGGAGCAGCGCCTTCAGGGCCGGATCCACTTCGTTCAGCTCGATGGCGAACTTGGTGAAGCCGTAGTACTGCTCGTGGTCGACCGGCATGGCATCTGCATCGGGAACACATGACGGGACCAATTACAGGTGGGTGGGGGGGGGACACACACACGTGATACCAGAGAAACGGTTGCCACGGAAACCTGCCGTACTTGCTCTCCAGACGCACGTGGCAGACGGCGGGTCCCCGCAGAAAACCGCCTCGTGCCATTTGCCGAAGAGTCTGTGGACGACCTTCCCTCTCTGGTCGGTGATGGTTCCCTCCACCTCGTTCACACTTGAGTTCCAGTATTTGGCCTGTGAAGACATTGGGACAGGGTGAGTGCGCGTCCTCGCCACACGGACGGCGTCAGCAGATGTCGCCGTTGCGCTCGGCACCCCTCGGCACCCGTGGGTGTCGCGGTGCTGCTGTGTTTCATTAGAGATGATGGCGCGTAAGGAGCCCTGGCACGTTTGGGCTCGTGATGCCGCGCGGCTCGGCCTCTCTTCAAACGGGACACGAGCGAAAGCACTTAACCCGCGCGTCTCGGCGAAGGCTTCCACGAGTCGGCCGGCGGAAACGTCTTGGCAGAGCCGCACGTGAAGCCGACATCTGTGTTTACGCACTAATGAGGGAAGGACAGGTTTTTTTAGAGTGGCTGGGTGTGACGTGATATAATTACCTGAAAGATGTCTTAGTACAGGGGGTTATTTTTGATTCAGCCTCCAGGGGGCGCGCACAGAGGGATGTCTTCAAATTACATTTTGGGAAACTGCACCAAAAACAGCCTGTATGCAAATGGCTCTGATACAACACGCTGGACATTCAGGAGTCTCGCCTGTCAATCATGATGTTTGTCCCTGTTCTCAAAGCATTCAATAACGTATCTAATCCCTGGGGTGTAACAGATGGTTGGACCAAGATCAGTGTGATGAGAAATATCAACATTTGAGAAACATGACTGTTTCACACTGACAATTTTGAATTCGCTTCATGTCCAAACTGCTAACATGGAGGGGGACAGGATCCATGAGATGTATTGCAACAGCCACAAGGTGGTGATCAAGATGCTGGTGATCAAAACGCATGATGCAGGTCCACTCTATGGAGGTCACCATGTTTTTTTGTTTTTTTTACAGTAGCCTAGAATGGACAAACTAAACAGACTTGGAGTTTTAAATGACAAGTGAGGGAAGGGGAAGGGAAAGATGAGATGAGGGGCTATGCAGCAGCAAAATGACATTTCACCACTAGAATATATATATATATATATATATATATATATCAGTGTACTTTTGAAATAAACCCATTAAGAGTAATGCCTCAGATTACCCTGGGAGAGTAGGTGGTACTGATAATGGATGGATGGAAATACCCGCGTCTTAAAGGTGTGATGACACTCTTAAAGGCTCCAGTCGTCGGCAGTGAAAGTGCTGTGGTACCGACACACTGCAGCTTCGTGACTCTGCGCAGAGGGGCACAGAGTCACGCCGAGCTCCACGGGGCTTTAAATATCATTAGTTTGCCCGGGCCGCCGCCACGTTTGCCCCAGCGCAGCCAGAGAAGCAGAACGGCCACTGGCTGTGAACATCTGAGTGATTATCTCCGTCTCACTAATGATGACGAGAGTGTCACTGTTTGATTTTGTGGAGTTATTTTCGGAGCGGAGCTTCTCTCTCTCTCTCTCTCTCTCTCTCTCTCTCTCTCTCTCTCCCCCTCTCTCCCCCTCTCTCCCTCTCTCCCCGCTCGCCTGTTGCTCTGCAGCCCAAAGTGAATGTAATCATAATTAGTCAGGGATGATCACGAACGCCAGAGTCTGCGGACAGAATTCGGAACGTGTCTGGAACAATATTGCCTCGGTTAATAAGAGCCTATTAAAGGAGATGCTCCGGGTGGAGATGGTCTGCGGAGCGGGAGCTGCACTGAATACTGACGTGTCCCTGCTCACATGGGATGTCTCCCAAGACTTGACCTCACCTTCACGAACGTGATCTTGCACTGGCAAACGTCACTGCTGGTGTTCCGGATGCAGATCTCGCCGTAGTGCTCGATCCAGCGCTGCCCACTCAGGATGTTGTGGATGCAGGACGTCACCTTGTTCCACTCGTAGTGATCTCCGAATCTAGAGAGGATTGACGATGGTTCCATTTTACACTCGTACTCATGGTGACTCTCGGCTGAGTTTGGAATTTGCGTGTGTTTATAGTGCCATCTAGTGGTGAAGTCACATGTTGCCGCTGAATCCCCTTCACCTCACAGTCATTTATTTCACCATGATTTTCTGCGCCAGAAAGTCTTACACACTGCACCTTTAAGACATGGTGTTAGGGTTCGGGTTAGAGTTAGGTTTAGTTTAGGGTTCGGCTGAGGGTCGGATCAGGTGAAGTATAAAGGTTAGGGTGAGGCAGTTAGTTGAGATGGTTAGGGTGAGGGGCAAAGAAATGTATTGTATCAGTGAATGTCCTCACTAAGATGGGCGTACAAATGTGTGTGTGTGTGTGTGTGTGTGTGTGAGTGTGTGTGAGACTCACTCCGGCAGAGTTACATGAGTGGTGCCCACAGGGACGATCTCCATCGACTTCCCCCAGAACTTGTTCTTGCACCTCACATCTGCAGAGCCAGTCGCAGAAAAACACATTAACATTCATCCTGAACGACCTGCTGCTGCTGCTGCTGCTGCTGCTGCTGCTGCTGCTGCTGCTGCTGCTGCTGCTGCTGCTGCTGCGTAACATGAACGCTCTCTAATAATAGATCCCGCTCATTTGCATATCCCACTACCTTGCCAGAACTCGAAATTCTTGGACTCTGCGTGGCAGGCTGAGATGGGAGGGTGGTGGCTGACCTGGCGTTGAAGGATGGAGGGAAAGAGAGGAGCAGCGTGAGCGCAGCGATGCAGGGGATTATTATTAGACGGCGTGTGATTGTTACAGTACGGATGGAGACGCAGAAAGTGAAAAACGCTCACGCACTTGCTCTGCCACAAATCGAAAGCCTTTATCCGGTCGATCACATTCGTACGTCTCTCCCAGGACGGGGTTGAAAGGCTTTCCGCCGGTTCTGTAGTAGCTGGACGCATAGCCGGACACCACGAACGTAGCTATGAATACCTGCACGAGGAGAGGACGCTACAGTTAGTGCCTTTATTTACCCCCCCCCCCACACACACACACACACACACACACACTGAGCAATTATAG
>JAFBJT010110016.1:27160-44942 GCA_016785325.1 Chascanopsetta lugubris | reverse complement strand
TGCAACTTCACCTCTAGAGGTCGACAAATCTTACACACTGCCCCTTTAAATACGTAAAACATATTCAAACGTATTCATATTTCCAGCCAGACAGAGCTATATGGAGCCTTGGATACAATAGCTGACCTTGTTAGCTTCAATCGGTCGCCACGGATACACACAAAAAGGACACACTTTTGCCTACATGCGCAGAAAAGCCTAGACAGTGCATATATATATGGCAACACACACACACACACACACACACACACACACACACAAACACACACATAAAGCAATACCCTTATATCAAGATGTGGTCTATAGACTGCAGAATGTCAGACAACCATTTAGCTGTCAACAAACATAATAAGCACCATAACAACACAACATAATCTAAAAAGCTAAGGGTTCCCAAGAGAGAGAAATACCACCCTCTCTTACATGGAGAGCACTATTCCCCTTTTCTTCTCTCAATAGGCCCAAGCTATTACACCGTCTTCATCTGTTGGTGCGCTCTCCTCCTCCTCCTCCTCCTCCTCCTCCTCTTCTACTGAACTGCTTCGTGTCAGCAAGAAAAGCACAAAGAGCCGTTTAAAGGCTGAGGTGTCACGTATCTACCAATTATACGCATACATTCATACATATCAATACACAATTGTGTATCATCTTTATCTGGCCTGGCATGAAGAAAGCACCCCTGTGTGCCAGAGTGTGTATTTGAGGGGAAACAGCAGGGGAGCAATACTTGGCAAGCACACTTGCACTTGTGGTGCTTTCCTGCCCCTCACCAGTCTTTCAATTAAGTCTACGACTCTTTTCCTCTGGCCCAGCACAGACTGTGAAAGCTCTTTTACGCCAGATATTAGCGAGTATATGCAGATTTCCTTCATGTTTTTTTTCTCTTATACAGTATATAAATTATGTTTGAGGTGGATCTGCAGGAGGAGGGGGATCTGACTCTGCATGTTATTATTTTAATTTAATCCAATTCTGTTCGTTTTATTAATTGTACTACATGAATTGTTTTTACTTTATTGTAATTTTACTTTATTCATGTTTTAGGTAATCTCAGCTGTTTTACTTATACGTAGATGCTATGCATTTCATGTATTTTCTGTACACTTTGGACCCAACCACCCCGTGGTTGATTTAAAGTGCTGTTTAAATAAAGTTAGATTGGACTGGATGCCACAAACACAAGAAAAAATTACAAGCCTTAATCCAACATCCACCTAGCAACAAACAAGGTTCTGGATTTCAGCATTTGAAATCATCATGCTGGGATCCAACAAGGCAACAACCACTGAAACAGATATCAACTTGCCTGAACACAATTGCATGGTAAGCCAACATGGAAGAATACATGATGCTCAAAAATCAACATCCCGGAATCCAACAAGCAGAGAATCAAAACAATGCGGAACTGTGCTGGAGATCAAGTCATAAGAAGAATCACATCAGGATCAAACACAGAAATCAACACGCTGAAATCGAATGTGCCAGACTGAAAACCTGCTGGGAATCAACTTATTAAAATCAATATCAAATTACATCATATTTGTGAGTCACAGTGAATCAACACAATGGACTCCGACCAATTTCAGTCCAATACTACAGAAGTGAAAATGATAATAAATGGGATAAAATGAGTTGCATACAACAAAGAACAACATACAAAAAACGTTTGGCTCAAATTGTGACATTTCCTAATATTGTCTTTGAAGCACAAAGTCTCCTCCCACTTCAATGGTGAGCTCAGTTCATCACTGTAGAGATCAAATCAGTAGCAGAGAATGATGACAGACAAAGGATGGAGCTGGTTTAAACACAGCGAAGACGCATGAGAGGTTCCATCATATAGGGAGACCTTCACCGACCCAGACTTTACATCTTTACATTATTTCCGCACGAGACCCTCGTGACCTTATCACCTCGTGTATCTGCTGCTTACAGAACTGTCCTGAGGGAGAATATGTCCATGCTATCAGCATGTCACTCATTTCTGGCAAATTAAATTGAGCAGGTCTGGCACACAGTTTTGAAATGGTGACTGCTTTAATTTCCTGCTGTAATACTTCATGGCGTCTGCTTCCTTCCTGGCCTCAGGCTACATCCCAACCCCTCCTGCTCTGCCCCCGTGTCCCAGCGTCCCTGCCCCTTAACTCACCTCCATGCCCCAACCAAACCTCTCCCTCTCACCCATCACTCACTTTTTTTCCCCTTCTCCTTCCCCTTCCCTCCACCTTCCGCATCCCTCTCTTCCTCGCTGCCCCGGGCCACCCCCTCTCCTCTGGTCTCATCCAGGCTTTCGGGATAAAGAGAATACAGGGGATCAGTTCTGCTCAGTGACCTTTGCAGGTGGCCTTCAATCTAAAGGTATGGCAGGGGAGGCAGAGCTTAGAGAGATTTACTGGGGTTGCCTACGGTGAGAAGGGGAGAGATTTCTTTCTGCTGCCAATCCTCTGGAGGCCAATGGAGGGAGGAAGAGAAGGGAAGAGGAGAGAAGAGAGGAGAAGAGAGGGTGAGAGGAAAACAATGGTGCTGAGAGAGGAGGAGAAGTGCCTGCAGGTCATAGAGGTTCAGTGACCATTTGTGTCACACCTGGAGACTGTGACTGCTGAGAGGAGATGACAGATGCAAGGATGTATCATGGAAATTGATGGACACATGGGGAGGAGGAGAATATCATGAAGGAAATGGAAACACTGCTGGGAGGTGACACAAATAAGTTCTGTGTCCAAGTATGTGTGGCAACGGCAAACAAAGTTAGACCAACAACGAAAGCAGGTTTACGTTGGGTAGGAATGAGAACACACATGATTTCCCATTGATAGGGCGGCTGAAGGTTAAGGCTGAAGAAATCATACTGTGTGTGTGTGTGTGTATGTGTGTGTGTGTGTGTGTACAAAACTGTCCCATGAGGGGTCCCCTTGCAGGTGGCTTTTAATTTTGGTCCAATTTGCATATATCCAATCAGGTAGAGTAATTGGGAATGTGTGTGAGATAGTGTGAGGAGGTTGCACACACTCACAGAGGGCGTTGGTTGGTCCCAGGATGCAACAAAAATGTGCGGCAGACGAGCTGATGACACTGATAATTGTGACACTGATTGATGGCTCTAATCAGCAAAAGTATCTTCCTAATCAATTGACCTTCCCCTCCTCCTCCTCCTCCTCCTCCTCCTGCCTCCTCCTCCTCCTGCCTCCATCCCCGTCTTCAAAACAACTCCTTGTCCCCACATGAAAGACGACCACATCGCAGATGAGCATGAATAGCCTGAATTACAATCATTGACCTTGGCAGGCGGCGGTGGAGCAGACGCAGTGATAAGAGCCACACAGGGTGACACAACACAAGTTCCCAACCTGAGGCTGGCTCAATGAGTGAGGCCTGTCAGCTGATTTCAAAAGAAAAGCTTTGTCTTTGCTTGTTTTGTGCCGATTATAGAGCAAGTTTGAGCGTTATTGTGCAAAACTGTATACACAAATTGGTTGTAGCTCAACTAAAACCCGTTTATCTTCAGATTTGATGATTTTTTAATTATAACTCTGGCTTTTGAAATTGTCACATTTTAGAAAGACTTCGGAAAACAGTTAAAATGACGTGGGCAAATTTTTCTTGATGTATTTATGGAGCACACACACATACATGCAAACACACACTCCAATGTATGGATATCTAAATGAATTAATCAATAAGCATACTTAGCATATTTGGTAGTAAATAAGTGACATGTAATTTCGGGTGAAATGACATTCAATACCTCCACTCTGGTGCTACTGTAAAAACATGGCAGCTCCCGTAGTGAGGACCCGCTCCTCATGTAAATATACATTAATGGGCTCATTTAGGGGCAATGGAAGTCAAATCCACCATTTAATACACATCATGACAATGTCAGTATGTTATTGTTTTATAATTTTTTTTAGAAGTGACAAAAAGGACCAAAATCTTACACACAGCATCTTTAAAGGACCAGTGTTTAACAAATAACCCACAGTTGCTTTCAGGTATCATATGTAGGTAAAGATAAGCTCTCTATAGAACTAATGTTTCCGGGCTGTGTGCTATGGACAAATAGCCGCTTAGGAATTATACTAAATAATAGTCTTATTTTAAAGCTATAATGTGCAGGATTCTCATGGAGAAAATAATGATTCACACAAAATAAATCCCAGTCAGTCATCTTTAATGAGCCCTGGCAGCACGCGGTGGTGTGTTGATCTGCACAGATGCTGCTCTCTGCCTGTATTTTCTCATTTTCTTATTCTTTCGCTGTGTATGGTTTGTCTCTGAGTGGCAATGTTTGGACAGGTAAGCGCTGCAGATTAGCCCATCATCTTATTGCTCATGGGCTAATCTGCATCAGCATTCCTACTGTAAATATAACATCCATGTGTAGCTAGCAGTGCACATCCTGCACACACCAAGTCCTGCTGCTGGTTTTGGGCAAGGGAGGAAGCGCAAACTTTGACTGGTGTGTTTACAAACACTAACCTATGAAATGTTGGTCTTACTCTACTATAACTGTAACCATTTTCAAAAGATAGAATGAGAATATCTTTGTTATTAAAGGTGCAGGGTGTAAGATTTGGTGACATCTAGTGGAGAAGTTGTATGTTGTATCCTTCACCTAACCCTTACCCTTCCAATCATGCAGGAGAACCTATGGTAGACTTCATTTATCATTCAAACTCAAAATATCTTTAGGATGTCCACTCCTGGCTACTGTAAAAACATGGCTGCCCCCGTAGAGAGGACCTGCTCTTCATGTAAAAACACATTAATGGGCTCATTTAAGGGTTAGGGGAAACATAATACATTTAGGTGCATATGCATTCATGAAAATGTCAGAATAAAAAAATAATTTTTGCCAATAGAAGTGACAAAAATGACAGAAATCTTATACACTGCACCTTTAAAATTCTACACTGGATGAAATAAAGCCTTGATTCACCCATGAATACACCCTGACACCCCACCGCACCCAACATGTTAACAGCTGACATACATGTCACAATACAACAAATATCTTTAGTCGGGTTGATTTTTGAACTCAGAATTGTAATTCAGAAATAATAAGACGATTGATTTTTTAAATCTATATTTGGTCTGGTGCCAGTATCGAATGGGGATCTTCTCTCTTACTTGTCTGCAGCAGCTTAGAATGCTCATTCATGACTTGTTGACAAAACTGATTTTGATCATTAGATGTGGGAAGCTGACATAATAGTATGGCATTAGTCAAAAAGGCACTGAATGACAATAAGAGACAGATGCTTGTAGTGTGACCTGTGTTGCGCTGCTGTCAGACAATAACAAGAAGGTCCCTCCTTCAGACACAGTTTGAAATGCACTGTACAAGAACGAGATTATTCTGCTGTAGAAATGCTATTTTTTGACCTTTTTCTCAGACGCACAGTCTCTTTGAAGGCATAAGTGTCCATCCAAGAGACATGATCCCATTTGCGGAAGCATCTTTAGTGCATTGTCGAAGTTTGTATTCCCCCTATTCATCCTGCGGTTCAGCTGCGGTTTCTTTCTCTCAGGGCATGATGAAAAATGCATGGGGCTGGAATGACAGCTAATTTCGCAGAGAGTGACAGAGTTTGCGGATTGTGATACTCTGGAGGAGCCTAATCAAAAGGAGAAGGGCCGGCGTGAGAAGTGAGAAACACTGAGAAAGCCCGTAATTACCAACAGCCAAGCAAATGGGCCATCTAGGGACACAACCACTTAATTGGTAGTTAGGTTTTTCTGTGGAAAGGCACAAAAGCCAGAGATAATTTCTTAATGGGGGCCAATTAAGTCTGAGGATCTGGCATTTAGGGCTCAGAGGCAAACACAAATACTCGACTCATGCGCATACATGCTGTGTGATGTGCACAAGCACATGCTGCACAAAAATGCCCCAAGGGCAATCTGTAGTCGTCCACTATCCAGTCTCACACACACTTATTCAGGTATCTCATAATGACAACCAGGACAACTGTCCGTGCATCTCCAAACAGACTCTCTGCTATGAAAAGAAACCTCTGTTGACGCATGCATAGTCATTTCCTGCCTCTGTGTGGCTTGATCATAAGTGGTAAAAGGACTGAAGGAGCGTGTGTCTGTGTTTCAGTGTCACTCCTCTCTTTTGCTCACTTGTGGAGATTCATTTGCAAAATGAAACTAAGTTCGTCCCCAGGAGTTTGTGAAACTGGTGCCTGTGTTTTTACATTGTGTGACCTTGAGTAAGATCACACATTATCCAGGGCTAAAGTCACAGTAATAGTCATCAGGTCAGCACAATATAGAATGAAAAAAAAAAAAGGTGAAAAAGCTCCTCTTGAAAACATAACTGTGAGAGCTCCTCGTGTGAGAGTGGAATCCTTGACCCATGTATTGTTGCAACCAAGAAAAACTATGGCACATATTAAACTCCCATCCAATCAAAATAAAAGATTATGCGACAATGGTACAGTGTGTAGGATTCAGTGAATCTAGTACGTATGTTACTAACTGACACCCCCATTATGTTCCATTTCCAGCAGGTAGAACTTCAACTGTCTCCAGTTTTCACCAAAGCTCCAAAGTTGTTAGTTTTGACAAAAAAGCTGTACTCATGTCATAAGTAATGGAAATAATTGCCTTTTACATTGTACACACTGAACCTTTAAAAGGTGATTTTTTATAAAATTATAAATGAATATTGCACCTCAGTAATTTATTGGATAATCAAACTGCTTGACAAGAAACATGTAAAAACTTTGTCAAGTTAGAAAAAGTGACATCATGGCCTTAAAATGTATTAAATCCAACGCTTCTGTTCTTAGTCCTCACAGTGCCACATGTCTTTTCCATCTACTAAGCTCCGCCCATTACGTTAAGAGGACTGGTTTCTTATGTTTATGAAACCACTTGCTGTCTGCATCGGCCTCTTCCAGGTTGACATTTGGTGAATGGCGCTGCCTGCTTATTTCTCTCATTGATTTGAACAGGTAGATGTTGACCCCAGGGCCTCACACACCTCCAGTCGGGGCCTGCTCCTCATCCTCCTGCTTCTCAGCCATAACCACAAACTGGTCTTTTGTCTCTTCTGAAAGCTCCGTAGTGGCTTAACGTAGCTAACTGCCTCACAAGCCTTGGGTCTTGGAGGAGCTGTAACACTGAGCTCCCCACAAAGCCGCTTGTACCATTCTCTTCCAGACTCCTGTAACCCATCCTCCTGCTCTGCATTCGGCAGCGTTTGTCGTGTTTCTTTTTTGAAGCTGCCTTCAACACCTCCTTCCACACTCCACCAGAAGCTCTTGTTTGAGGGGACCGGTAACATGTTTGATTATAGTTAACAGATCTGCCCCCTGAAAGTGGAGATGTCAACCTCCAACTTCCACTCTGTCCCAGACAAGTGGAGCCAGGGTGCTGGTCTCCCTCTGGCATCAGAAAAAGAGGTCCAAGAAAGACACAGCATCATGTTTAAACATTTGATTTTTATCAAATGAATATTGCATCGGTGAGGAGGTGGGGTCAAAGGTTTGGATAAAACATTTTAGGGAGCATTTAGTAAGGTAGTAAATATAGTTGGAATGGAGACTTTCTCAGTATTTTCAAATCTTTCTCCTTTTCACAGAATTAGATCGCTTGACCACTTTACATCGTGAATTCATTATATCATCGGGAAACCCAGACGACCCATCGATGTGATTGATTCTACTGCTTCAAAATGAAAGTTCAATTGTAAGAAAAAAGGGTTACTTTTATTTTAAGAATATGGACGGAGCAGACGCCCACATCAGAATCAGAATCGACACATCAGGAATTTGAGTTCAGCTGTTGTCACTCACGGTATGAGCAGTAGAAAAAAGCAGATAAATAATAATAATAACGAAGAGAAAGAAAGAAAGAAAGAAAATATATACTATATACTGTATATATACCCGAGTGGAAACACGATAAGCGCAATGACCCCCCTCAAACAGCAGTCGGACACTGCAGTGCAATAACTGTGGACATTATGTGCAACATGTGGAATATGTGCAATACACCCTCATAATGATGCTTGAGAATGAGTGCAGGTGTGTAATGAGTGTGTGTGTGTACGTATGTGTGTGTGTGTGTGTGTGTGTGTGTGTGTGTGTGTGTGTGTGTGTGTGTACGTATAGTGCTTTTTAGGTGTTACACATGCAATTCTCATACCATTAGGGACAATGACAATAAAGCTTTCTGATTCTGATTCGAAATGTCCTATTAATGTGAATGAGTGTTCATTCAATAGCGTTGCAGGTAAGAAGAGCTCAGTTATTTAGGTGTGTGTGTGTGTGTGTGTGTGTGTGTGTGTGTGTGTGTGTGTGTGTACGTATAGTGCTTTTTAGGTGTTACACATGCAATTCTCGTACCATTAGGGACAATGACAATAAAGCTTTCTGATTCTGATTCGAAATGTCCTATTAATGTGAATGAGTGTTCATTCAATAGCGTTGCAGGTAAGAAGAGCTCAGTTATTTAGGAGAGTTATGGCACATGGGAAAACACACACACACACAAACACACACACCTACACACACACACACACACACAAAACCATCCAGCACAGTAGCTGAGCTCAGTCAGTACTGGGGGCAAACTTTGTAAAATGACACTTGAGGACCTAATGTTGACTCGGCGCTGCGTTATCTCAGGCCACCGTGGTGTTGAGTCAGCAACAGGAGCACCAGCAGCAGCATCACACAATACAAAATCTGTGAGGATATTAAGTGTGATGGCTCTCTGCTCTGCTCCATTGTATGTGGACGAGTCTCACAGAACACAGAGGGAGCGGGAGTGAACAAACTCTGTCCTATTTGGGCACATTATTTGTAAGTGCACTTAATTTATTCCGGCGCAAGAGCGTCCGCGAGCGTCTCAACCGAAGTTACTCCTCGATTTAGACAGATGAAGCTCAATAGGAAGGGAACAAATGTGCAGTTCATAGGTTGGCCACTGGAGGCTCCCCGTAGACTCCCATGTTAGAATGGTCAACTTCAGAGGTGAATGAAACATGTTTAAAGCCTGGTACAAACTTTGGTTGTGGTCTCAATCAGTCACATGAGTTACTGTAACAACTGTACGGGGGTGAATTTGTTTCTAACTCCCTTTTCCATTTTAGCGATGTTTGAAATTACGCAAAATTAAGGGCATGGTCTCGTGACTGACAGCTGAGCCGACCTGGCATGTACCGTGGATGAGGTGACGGCGCCGCCTCTTTGTCTGTTTTTGAATGAACCGGGAAGCGGGAGGAGTTAGGGTTCGGCAACATGGCGACGAGGAACTTGCCCAAAAACCACTCAGCTGAAACCAACGGGTGACGTCATGGACGCTACGTCCATCTTTTTGCATTTTTTTTAAAGACTTAGTCTGAAAAGGAGCCACTTCCGGCACATATTTGAAGACTCAAAGTGACTCTCGGATGACTCAGTTTACTCTTCTCTCTTCTCCATCAACGATCGTTCCGAGTACAACAAAGTCCTGCACATGACGAAGACCAATCCCATTGGCAGATGACAGATTTTCAGAGTTATTTGAGCCGGTGAGCTAACTTCTCTGCCGTGGTCCAACAGAGAGTAATCTCTTGTGAAAATATTTATCTTTTTTGAAGGATCTTGCTTAATCATCTCCAAGGTGTTGTGCGGGGCTCAGCATCTGAGGAGTTAGGTGCTTTGGGATTATGCCCTCCTGCTGTGTTGGGAGCCTTATCTCCGCCTCCACACTATATCCAGCGACAAGTCGATGGTCTTAGCTGGAGAATCCTCTCTTGGAACCAGCCCCGAGTTCAACTCATTGCTTTCATGTCAAGTGACAATATGTGTCGGCAGGTTTGGGAAACACATCACTTGACATCAATCTCATAAAGGTTCTAATCTCAATAGCCTCTCCTGTCCCTCTTTGAGAGGGTTTTATTCGTTGACACAGGTACCGTTACGCATTTATCGGGTCATTTGCGAGGGTACAGCACATGCCGCCGCTCGTCCGCTATCTTCAGCGCCTTATCAACTGCCCCCATCGTGGTTCATAAGTATATATATATATATATATATATAGGCTTATGGGTAAGAGGAAAATGGACGTTGCTGGAAGCAGACACGGAGTCTTGCAGAGAGGTTAATGATGGGCTGGCTGTCACTCCTCAGGCAGCGATGGAGATAGGTCATACGCACATATACTTGTTGACCACACATGCACGCATGCAAAGATGGATGTCAGGGACGTGAGTGATGTGTGTTAGCCTGAGTGTTTCCGACAAGCCTGAGCAGTCAGGGGGAAACAAGGTGATGCTGCGTGATTACTGGCGCTTGAAGATGTGTAGATGAGGCCGGCTACCTGCTCCGCGTCTGCTGATGACTCCTGTGTGTGTGTGTGTGTGTGTGTGTGTGTGTGTGTGTGTGTGTGTGTGTGTAAGTGAGTGAGTGACAAAACACCACCACCTGGCTCAGTGTATTCCCGGCAGTCCCCAGAGGCCCTCAAGCCCAGTCCTCCAGGACTCTACAGTGTGCATCCTAATAATTGGCCTTTCAAGGCTCCTCCGAGTGCTTATCAGAGGAAATGTGTATTGAGATATGCACCATGTGTATCCAGAAGCTGTGGGCCTGCTGCTGCTGCTGCTGCTGCTGCTGCTGCTGCTGCACATGTCAAGGGGATAATTATCCTTTCATGTGTCCACAGTGCCCACTAGCAGGGTCTCCTCTCCTCTGACTTGCCTTCGTTTGCCCCGCAGTTTATTTGTCTTGTGTGTTTACATGTCCGCTTTTATGTCTTGTGTCTACATTTATCAATCCATCTCTCTTTGAACAGTATCTTCTCATCAATCTGCGCCGCCCCCTTCCCCCCCAACCCCTCCTCCCCCTCCTTCTCCTCCTCCTCCCCCCTTCAACACTTTCCCACCCCTGTCGACATCTCCCCTCCCCTGCACTCCACCCTGTATCCTTCATTTTCCTGCTGCTGATCAAAAGTGTGTGTGTTTGTGTGTGTGTGTGTGTGTGTGCGTGTGTGTGTTAGGATGAGGGTGTGTGTGTGGCTTTGGGGTGCGTGTGTGTGCCTGTGCATGCGGTTGTCCACACGTCTGCACAGTGGATGGAGCCCAGCTGTCAGAGCTGTCAATCACTTTTGCCGGGAGATGAGATCAGGATGTTCAGAGGACACACAGCACCTATCTGGCACTCTGCAGATAAGAGCGCCGCAAGCAGAGCATGTGTGTGTGCGCGCGCGCGAGGCCTAAGGTGAGGGGCACGAGTGAGGATGTGCACATGTCCGTTTCTTAAGATGTTGTATCACAGATAAATCAAGTTAAAGCCATCTCTAAACTCACTTTTAATAAGGGTGGATTTCTCACTTATTCTCTTTCTGCCATAATGTTGTAACGCCTTTACTTTAACGTTGTTTTCAAGCGGTCGTAGCATTAAGCAAAGTTTTCTATCCCATTAAAATGTATCATCAGTAAATAAAAGGGCCGTTCCATAATATTTAATTTGCATATGAACAATACCTTTAATTTACTTCAGCTTTAATTGCATCTGACCTCAGAGTATTACCGTCATGCAATGTTCCAAGCACAGTGCACCCGTTTCATATGAAGTCAGGCCCACCCATTAGAAAAGTTTATGGTTAATTGTTTAATTTTTACTCAGGGTTTAACATTTCATTTGACCAGAGTTGTTTCCCCAGTAGATGGAAGTGTCACACTAACGGAGATGCAAAGTAAATGCACTGCTGTTTGTTCATATTGTCACTTTTCAGCGTTGTAAGTGCAATAAACTATATCTAACTCCAGCATTTAAAGAATAAAATCATTTCAACCGGATGTGAAATCACAAGGTCCCATTGAATTTTGGAAATGGTTATTTTTCGGTCCTGTCTCGTAAACATCACATTTATACAAAACCAATTCATTACAACAATTGCAATTTGGAGTAGATGTAATGAATTATGAATCGGATTACCTTTTCTATAAACGTAACAAGTTTCCTGCTAAAAGGTCCAATCGCACAACACCATAAACATTCATAAATGTTTCACGGCACATGGTTTAAGTTTGTTATGGATAGAAATATCGTGGTCGAGTCAGAACGAGGTTCAACATTGACTCCTAATGTACATTGACATGAGGAGGGGAGGCTCTTTATGGGGGGCTGCCATGTTTTTACGGAGCGGACATACTAAACATCTTTTGAGTTCCAATGACAACTGAAGTTGACCATAGGTTCTCCTGCATGTTCAGAGGGGTGAGGGTGAGGGTGAGGATACAACATGCGACTTCACCTCTAGATGTCACCAAATCTTACACATTGCATCTTTACCAAATGTAGTAATTTATCTTACAAAAACCTTTCTGACAAATATTACCATAACAACAAAGTGTAAGTGTAAATGGATGGAAGTGTAAATGAAAATATAATCGGAGGGAAAGGGTTGAACATAGTATGAATGATAATTCAATGAAATATGTCCAACTTATTACCAAAATATTAAATCAATCACAGTTACAGAGAGAAATATAATGTAGATTCAAGGACTTCATATTCGACTTTAACAACATTTGAATAGTTTTATTCCAGAAGGTAAAACACTGTCAAACACCTGGGATATATCCTCTCTCGTTGCCGGAGCTTCCCTCAGCATAGCTCCTCTGATCTGTTGTTGCTGTATCGCACAAATGAGCCGAACTGTCAAAGTCAGGTTGAAAGTTTTCACGAGAGAAAGTTCAAACACAAACCGTTTCCTCTGGCACAGACGGACAGTGTGTGTTCAGGGTGAAGCCAGTTTGAAGGCTGGAGTGCATTTCTGATGAGTTAGTCATGAGGCTCCACAAACTCAGCCTCAACTCCAACCCGATAATTAGCTAGAACTAAGACGGAGGGAATGAAAAGGCTTTAAAACCAGATAAGGCTGGATTTGATATTTCAGTAAATAAAGATCTCTAATTGTTCATAGACTCAAACTGAGTCGGAATCTAATTGTATCAAACAGAGTTTCTCACAAGCCCCTCATCGGTATTCAGCTCTCCTCTTTGATATAATCAGAGTGTGACGATGATGTGATGATTGTGCTCGTAATGAGCGTTTGGCCTCGTCATCTGCAGAGAGAGAGACTCAGGAGTTGCACTGCATTATGTGTGGATCTGCTCGGGAGTCAGGAGTCCTCCTCCGACGCAATCCACTCCTCAACATCCATCAACCTGCACTGCCCTCGCGACTGATTGACCTTACGGGCACCCCTGCATTATAGCGATGTAGGAAAATTATGAATAACACGATCAAACATTCATAACATGGCCGAGATGCATGTTTATCTCTTGGAGACTGTGGCGGATTCAGCAGTCATATAAAACGGATTTGCGTAATGTGTCCTACTCTGTGTTGACATGGAGGTTCTACCGGTCCACTGTCACATTCCACATCAGATTCGGGGTCATTCATATACTGACGTACTCCTGATGTCACTGTTGATGCTCGGTTGAACTGGTTTTGTTGTTTTTTGTAAAGTTGATCATTCACACTGGAAGCTGCCGGCTGAGAGCACACCTGTGCAGCATGCCTAGACGCCGGGGCTAACCTATAAGTTCAGCCAATCTGAGATCTCCCAGAGATCAGCCAATCAGGAGAAAGTGGAGTTTGAGGTCATCGTGTTACACTAAAGAAAGATATTTTGGACTTTTAAAAGGGCTCGTTTAGAAAATCCACGGACTTAATCTACTGTTTAATGTCCCAAAAGAGGCCAAGGAACAAACAGAAAGCCCTGGACATGGGCAGACTAGGTCTCCTTTAATGTCTGGTGAAAAGTTGCCTGGTGATATCGGAGGTGAAATGAGTTTATCCTTAATTTTATAATAACGCATATTATAAAATCAAAGTTGTATGGTTGGTGAGTGAGCTTCAAACGGAGAGCAACACTGCCTCTCTGAGTCATCTCGGGGAGTTCGGAGCCGTGAAGGATTTTTCAGGAATTCAGAGAAAAATCTTTAATGTTGGATAATCGCATTGCTTCTCCTCCGGCGCCAAACATGTCAGCAAACAAAATACGAACCTCTGAAATATAATACATATCGCTGTTGCTTCAGAGAGAGATTAAGTCAAACCCGGATCTGACCTCGGCCCCTGCTCCAAACCAGTGTGTGTGTTCTCGCGCTTATACAATATGCGTGTGTAATGTCAATCCGCTCTAGTCGTCCTACACTTATCCCTCATCCTCTCTGCACCCAGATTTAACTCTGGAACAGGCCCCCTTCCTCTTCCCCTGCCCACCATGCCATCACCCTCCCTGACACACACACACACACACACACACAAACACTCCCTAAACCCCAAGTGCTTTAACCAACCCCCTGGATCACAGACACATTTCTTCTTTCCAAAATGCCTGGGACTCTTCTTCCTTCCCGCCCCGTCACTGTCTAACACTGCCAAACTGAAGCAACTTAAGAGAACGCGTGAGATCTGAAGAGAAGCATGACATAAACACAGCTGAGGATGAGGGTGCCGAGGAGGAGGAGGAGGAGGAGGAGGTGCATGTGCATGCCACCCCTCCTTCCCTTTTCCCCTTGTCCAATTCCCACATGTGCATAATTCTGTCTCAGAGGAGGCTCCGCTGCTCTTAGATGTTGTGATTTGCATGGATTTGAAGGGGAGATGGGCTGGATTTCCAGGACACTCATGAGTGAATGTGACCATGGAGGCATGCTGGATTAAAAGGCCGGGTCTTTGATAAGGAGATGAAGGAGAGCAGAGGGAAGAGGAGAAGAAAGGTGATTAGAGGCCGAGGTCTGGCTCTCTGGGTGAAGAGAAGGCACATTTCTGAAGGTGATTTACGGCTCCAGCGTCTCAGGAAGGAGAGATGTGGAGAATAGTATCATTCACAGAGCGCGGAGGCATGAATCACAATGATGTGTGTTGTCGAATAAAACCCAAATGAGCAAGTTTTGTGGATGTGCAACCGTGGAAACAGGGGCAAAGTTTGCTCAGTGAGACTCCACAAAATGATATCAGATGAGCTGACACACAACCACGGCCCAGACACATCCATCCCATCTGTGTCTCATCTATCTGCTAATGTCCAAAATCTATTTCTGTACATACCTCAAGAACTGTTTGGCCGCACACTTGCAAGTTCACAGACTGAATACAAGTGAGCAATATCCAGCAGAGGTGTTGGTGGTTGGGTTTGCCGCCTTACATTTATTATTGAGACAGAAGCGCTCATGGGAGTCAATTAAATTTGAGTCCGAAAAACGCAGGACACAAGCTGAAAGGCCTTTATGTTTAACAAAATCAAACATGTCAATAATCATCCCACTTGTGGATTTTAGTGACACCTCTTTTTTCCAAAAAAAACCCCAAGCATCTAAATCAGCCATTCTCAACTGGTGGGTCGCGACCGAAAAGTTGGGGAAAAAGTGAAGAAAAAGAAAAAGTGCATCTTGTGCTGGTGTTTTGAAGAGGATTGTTGAGGCATCAGAGTGCTATTTAAATGGTCTGTGTTTGTATCGTGCTTCAAGTCTCTGAGACCTCTCAACGCACTTCACAGCACAGTTCACATTCACCCAGTCACACAAACATTCATACTGTGCCTCTGTTGGCAGCACTTTGTATCTACGAGCCCATGGGACAACGTGAGGTTCAGTGTCTTGCCCACAGACGCCTAAGCATACGGAGTGGGGGAGGCGGGAATCGAACCCCTGACCCTCTGGTCAGAAGACAGCTCAGACCTCTCAGCCACAGCTGCCCCTTACACTCCTTAACAGAGGTGGAGATGATGCCCTGAAATGCTAATAGACACTCGTCATTGCTCAGATAGAAGTTTTAATATGCTTATATTGCTTACGTTGAGGACAAATGAGGATAGGTATGTATGATGTATTTCCTTGTATCCCTAAGATGCACCTTTTGGTTTTTACTTAAAATGCAATTGAGTGTAAAAGAGACTATTTCCCTCTCTATGTTCATCCTTAAATGTGTGTTTTTGTGTTGACATACTGTGATATTCTGGACTATCTCACACACAAACACATTGAAGAATACAAATTGAAAATGTTCCTCGATTCGGGTCGTGTCTCGGGGTGATGGTGCATCCTGAAGTCAGACCAGTCGAAAGCCACCGGTCTAAATGACACTACGGTCTCTAGAGGACTGCTTACGTTCCATAGTGGTTACGCTGAAGTGCGACAGTTACTGTGCGTCAGCTTTATATTTCAAACAATTATCTAAGCCTCAAAGATCGTCTCGCTGATCAAAACATGTGGGTTTGCTTTGGTGTATTTTAGCAATCATCCCAATCCAATGCAAAACCTCAATGACTTCCTCGCCTGCAAAAAATGCCTATATCCATCCCAGCATTCTTTTAAGCCTCACTTTGAATGAGGTCGGATATGTTCCAATACGTGTGGAATGTCATGAACATTAGAACTTCGATACATAACAACATTTCGCAAGACCGACGCTCAAAGAGAGGAAGCTTTTCAAACCTCAACATTATAAACATGTTTGCAATATGGACTTTGTTCAAAGGCAGACATTCTCGCCTTTAAGATTTCACTGTGACCCACATTGAATTGAGCTGTACTGGCTTTGTTCGCATTGGGCACTGCACTGCATCAAGACTTTAAAAACCATTCTGTGAATTCCATCAGCCATTATTTCTGCACTCTGCAGGACGGCCTGTATCCCCGCCTGACTTCTGAATCAATGCATCTTCACAGGGGAGAGATCAGAATATGACCTTGACGGGCCGCGAGCAGGGCATGAGCCTTAAAGAGAGAGACTTGATTAATCATTCCCGATGAGTGCATTTGCTTTGTTTCTCTTTCATGCTTTATGTTCCAACACGCAATCATATCTGAGTTTCTTCCTCTTTTTTTTAATTTTTATCACCCTCTCCTGAAAACTCCTTTCATCAGCTTCCCCATCTCCGCCCCCCCCCTCCTCCAGCCCCCCTCCTCCAGCCCCCCTCTGCCTGGTTTCAGTGTTGGTGGCCTCCCCAGAGTGTGGTGTGTCTAACCGAGCTGTCCGTTGCTGTCTGTCAGTCACACATCAGCTCTCAGACCTGGGAGGGGAAACAGAGCTGAAGGGGAGGAAAGAGGAAGGCGATGGCTCTCCCTCACGTGCATCCAACTGTCTATGTCACATGTGTCAAACCCATGGCCCGCGGGCCAAATGTGGCCCGGAAGATCATTTGACGTGGCCTGCGAGAGCTTAAAGGCGTATGATTGTCTAAAAATAAAAGTCTAAGGCCAGACAATTCATACATTGTGCATGAACTCTAGTGAATTACACATGCCACTTTTTATGTGTAGCAATATTCTGTAAATGCATATATAATACATACATAAAATACGCATCTAATATTTGTAACTTGAATAAATGATAATCAAGTATGAAGACAGTTATTTTACAATATATTTAGTAATACTAGATTTCGTTGTGAAATTCAAACCGGCCCCTTGAGAGCCACCATAATGCTGATGAGGCCCCATCCTTTGACACCCCTGGTCTACGCGTATATACACATATGTGCTAAGGGTGACGATGCACATACATGTTCTGAATAGTCAAACAGGAGTGTGGAGCGAAACATAAAAGAAAAAAAAACACTGCTTTTACGAAACTCCCTCTTCCTCCCCGTTACCTCCTACACAGCAATTTTCTTTTTTTAAATTATTTTTCCCTGTCTCACACATTTCTCCAGTCCCTGCTCCCTGTGTCATCTCCCTCCTACCTCTCTCTCACAACATCACCCCCCCCCCCTCCCCCCCCCCCCCCAGCCCCCCCCTGCTCGCGCTCCACAGCCCCCCCAC
>JAFBJT010110016.1:0-15396 GCA_016785325.1 Chascanopsetta lugubris | reverse complement strand
AATGCCTCAGATATGCTAAAAAAAAAAAAAACATCATAAAAATAACCAACAATAAGCATAAGTCTAACATGAGAATCATCACAGTCGTCCAAAAGATGTCAAATGACTGAAAGCAGAGGCGAAAACTCTGAAGATTAATGCGATTTCAAACACTTCATCATCAATAAATCAGGGAGTGGTGTGAAGTGAGCTTGTTTTTCACAGTTGGCAGAAAATGTTCACAGCTGTGATTTATAGCTCAGCTCATCTCCCCCACTCTCCTGCATCTGCACAGCCCATCACAGACACCAGGAGCTGGAGCTCAGAGCAGATAAGCAACAGTCAGGGAGTGGGGGGGGGGGGACATAGAGACGCCTGTACCACACACACACACACACACACACACACACACACACACACACGGTTTGATGTTTCTTGTGATTGCATCTATAAACTAGTCTGCAGGATCAATGCCATTCAGCTCCACTCAGTCGTCATAAACAACAGAAAATGCAGCCCAGCAGGAAAGTCTTGAGGCTGCACTGATAGAAAAAAAAAATGACAGAATGTAAACACTGGACTGACGTGTCGTACGAGTAATACTTTCTCTGTGCTATTTATCTTTGGACTTGCTGTTTCTCGCCATTTTCTATGATATTTGATTGAATATAGAAGATCATTTATGTGACAATTCCATGCTATTTTCTGTGTTTTGGCACCGAGGAGACTTTGTTTCTGGCTGGTATAATCTGAATTTGTCTCCATGGAGACCAATAAAGAATCCGTGTGTCTGTGTCTGCAGCTAAATACCTCTCGCCCCACCCTTCCCTTTCGTATCTTCCCTTTCAGTCGGTTGTTGATAAAACTCTGAAGTTTTTTTTTTTGTTTGTCCATTTTTCTGCGTTGAAAAACATGGTGGTATGTGGGAGCCTCCAAAGAGGAGACGTCCTCCTGATGTAAATATAAACGGCACATTCCAGGATCATGAATATTTGATATATTTACCCATGCTCATGAAACACTGGTGTACTCATTTCATATTTATTCCTATTGACAGTTTTTTTGAGTGACCAAAACATTAATTTATATCCTTTGAACGCTCCAACTCAAGGTCTTATTAAAACTACATGAATGTAAAAAAAATAAAAATCAAAAGAAAAAATCATAGGTTTGTTTTCTCCTTTGATTATTATGAAGGACTGAGTGACTCTCATTCCACTGTACTCGCCGACCCTAGAATTGACCGCTAGATGACGCCGGTCTCACTAAACAGTGCAAAAGATTGACAGTCTCCTTTGTCCCGCCTGCTTCCCCTTGCTACCCAATCAGAGCGTACGCCTCTTTGTTGTCGTACGTGAGACACGCTGGAGAGCAAACTGTCTGCCAGGATCACCCAAAACAAGGTAAATTTCAACACGCAGCGCTATTTTAAACACGCGTTTGAATATCTAGAATCATATTGTAGTTCCGGAACGCGGACGTATCGTGTCCATGTTGGGTTTAAATCAGCAGGGAGGCTTTCAATGAACGGAGGCCTAACGGCTCGTTAGCCGTTAGCTCGTTAGCCGTTAGCAGCCGGGCTAGCATGACACACTGTGCCTCAGTAGCTTATAACAACATAAAGCTTAGTTTGACGCACACATGTAACTCGGCAGCCTATTTTAAACTACGTGTATTGTCGCTTTAGTGTTTCGTCTTGATAAATGCAGCTCTTGTTTTCATACAACACCACTAGCTTACAATTTAGCCGGGTAGTCAGACGTGGGGCTAACATCAATATAGATGCACAGGTTTGAGTGAATTTAGCATCAGTCTAACCCACCAGTTGTACTCTTTTTCTCAACCTTACTACTGAACTGTGAACTGAACAGTGTGTATGAGTATTCATTGATGTCCATGTCAGATTAAAAACAGCAGTGTCACTTTCAACTACACTGCAGATCTGTATGCAGGGTGGGAATGTTGCATCTGTGGGTGAAATACATGCTACGGTCCTGAAAAATGTGTGTATATTCTTGTGTATATTGTGTCTAAGTATATTACTTTGGTTAAAGGTGCAGTGTGTAAGATTTCCGTCGCATTTGTCATTTCTAAAAAATATTGCAAAACAATTACATATTGACATTTTCATGAATTCATAATCACCTGGTTACTCTTAAATGAGCCCATAATTGTGTATTGGTGGGAAGAGCAGGTCCTCTCTACAGGGGCTGCCATGTTTTTTTAGTTTTTTTTTTTACAGTAGCTCAGAGTGAACATATGAAACATCTTTTGAGTTTTAACAAACAACTGAGGGCTGCCATAGGTCCTCCTGCATGTTCAGAAGGGTGAGGTGATAGATACAACATGCATGTTCACCTCTAGATGTCACCCAAATCTTACACTCTGCACCTTTAAATACATACTATTCCTAAAGTGATGTCCTTCATCATCAGTCACGAAAGGGTTGGGGAATAACAGAATGTCATTATTATAGTCAAATGACTGTGTCATATATCAGACAACATCAAAGCCTTTATTTTCCTCTGTTCTCTAATGTCATGCATTGAAGTGTCATGGTTACAACTTGCATGTTTGTGCAGCCATTTTTTGTCTGTGTAATTATCATCTTTTACTCCCATAACTCATTTCTTAAAACATCTTTTCACTTTACCATGACATTGCAATAATCTCATTACTGCCACTCACATGCAACTAAAGCCCCTTTGATACAGTTTCCTTTTTTTCCTGTAAGAAGCTTGAAGGTTATTCATGTCATTTCCTCCCTGACTGTGCAATATCACACATCCACTGCATCACATATACTTGTGCATGTTTTTTCTGATTATTTTCATTTACTTAGTATTTTAGTGTCCTGAGACTTTTACAAAAAATGTCATGTTGTGCATCATGCGTTTGTAATAGCTGACTGTTCAGTCTCAAGGTTGTGTGCTCACCAGCAAAAGCAAAGCACACAAACGTGTATCTTCCTACGTATCTTTTGAGACTGCATAATTTTGGTTTAAGAATATTCCTCATGCTGCTCTGTATTTCTGTAAATTCTCACTTCACGGTGGTTTGCACGGATTTTCTGCATCATTTAAAGTTCCTCTTGGTTAAGGAGGATTATGTTAAAAATGCATGACTCACCTCCTAATAGTGCAGAGAGTGACAATCTTCAGAGGTGAATGCCGTTCAGTTAGGATGTAGCTGCCAAATTAAATCTTAAAATATTTCCCCCCCTATGTATCTTATAAAGAAATCATGACTTTTAATTCTGATATAAAGTAAGTTTAGTGTGGAGCAGGAGTGGTTTCACTATGAAAATGATGTGGCTCAAACGCTGCGCTTTAGCAATGACCAGATTTGAACCTAAATGAAGACCTGAGGGAGATAGATGTCTGACTGGCATGTTTGATGGCGCCTCCCTCCACTATTCTCAAAACACCTAACGAGGGAACGTGCGTCGAAAGAACGATGCCTGCTCCTCCAGTAGGATCCAGGGACTTTTAGAATCAATGTCAAGATGCATTGAAGCTGTTATGGCAACACAAGGTGGCACAACATTTTCCACAGAATGTCGTTAATTGGGCTGTGGTCATTACTGCACAACAAAGCAGTTTATCTCTGCGCGTAGCCGTCTGTGCCATTTAGCTTTGAGACATGTTTAATTATTAGAAGTTTTCATTACATTTTTTTTTTTTTTTTACAATGTCCCTGGTTGTTAAGGTAACGTCCGTCTTTGTCCAGAGACTGTAAAAATGGAAGACTCGCAGCTTCCTCTTGAATGGTCAGTGGGAGGAAGTGGAGACTTCATCCTCCATCTTTATATTCAGGACATGATATTGACCATGTTCACATTTCTCCCCAGGTTTCTCAGGCTGATGAGATTGGATTGGCAGATTTATATTCCGTTCTTCAAGCTTTGAGCTTGGATTTACTTTTAAAAACAGCTACCTGCAATTAAACCCTGTTCTGTCTCTGGAACAGAGGGTAGATTAATTTGAATGGCTGCAGCGCATGCCAGCTCATCTGTTCAGTGTAACTGGGAATACGCTCCTCTGACCTCCTTAATGGTGGCCCAGTGGGAAAACATATGGGAGATGTTTGCCTCAGAATTCATCAGATTTAGGATGAAACACATCAGCTCTCAGTGAGGTTTTCGTGAGAATGCCAGTTAGACTGCTTTTATTGGGCTGTGGGTGCAACTAGTCTCTCTGGCTTTCATTTTAAGAAACAGCCCCAGGTAATGAAACTGGTCTGATGCATCTGAAATAATTGTATCATACATCTGCAAGACTCAACTTCCCTTGTGTCTCGGAACGTCTCCGCTGGGATTAAGATATTAAACTGTTCCATCAAAGTCAAAAGGACACGTCCTTGCTTTGTAAGATTTGTCATCTGAGACCGTTTTTGGATCGGATGGTATCAAACTGCTCTATTTTTGGGATTCTTTTACTGTAAAATCTGTGAGTGACAGAACAACAACAGTCCACAGAAAATATTGACAGGAGCTTTGTGTCTGTTTGTGGTTATGTGTTTGTTTTATGGGAAGCACTTTGTGGAGTATAAATATCTGCTCAATGTACATAAATATTCCTTTCTCTACTAGGTAATTATTCTGGTATTGCCCTCAGCCCTCAGCCCAAAGCACATTTGCCTTTTTCTTCTATTGCGTTTTGTGATGAATATACATGGTCTGCTTCACATCCATTACACTTGTTGCAATCACGTGTGTGTGTGTGTGTGTGTGTGTGTGTGTGTGTGAGACCTAGTTAGTCTCACTGTTTGAGTGGCTCTCCAAGTCATTTCAGGGTGAAGGGCTTTGGTCGAGTCAGCTTTTGAACAGTGGATGGTTACAGAATATTGTTTTTTCTTTTGTCCTTTAAACAAAACCCAAAGCATTTGGACTGTGTTTCAAAGGGCATGGCATGGTGTGTCAGATGAGATGTCTTAGTAATCATTAAAGCCTATTTCACATCAAAATTAGCCCAGGATTTTTTAACCTGAGTTGTTTTCACCCAATGTGTCACCAGTGCATCAAGTCTGACATCATCCATGTGCTATGGACAACGATCAGGATGAGAAAAACAACTCCCGGAAGCTCAGATTCGGCTCAGTGACAGTTACTGTGGTAACCTGCTTCATAATCTCTTCTTTGCATCAAACGGGAGAAGCTCCCTCTCCTCTGTCTTACCAAAGATGCATCTCGATCCAAGCAATGATGTAAAAAAAAAAAATACCTGATTGACTTTACATGCTAACTACTGGTTAGACTGGAAGACTTAACATTAATGATATAAGACAACAAAGAAAGCTATTAACTCCCTCAGAGGTGGAGTGAATGCCCGTGAAACATGATCCCATTCCAGAAAAAACTAATGTTTGTTACTGGATACGAGTGGTTTATTTAGACCAGTGTTAAAGGGGTATAGTAGTATTTTGTGTTTGTGACCAGAGTATTTATGGGAGACTGCGACATACTGTGCAGAGACAGCCTTTTTATTTTACTTTTTGTTCAATCACCATAAGTTACATAGGCAAGGTGATGACTTAGAAACTCTGCTGCCCGTCTTACCTCAGTCTAACCTGCTAACTGTGTCTGTCTTGTCTGTGTCTGCTTGCATCAGATGGAGGTGGAGCAGCTCCTGTCCCTGTCTGGCTCTGCGCTGGCCCAGGCTGTCAGTTCTCTGCTAGAGACCCCGGGCTTGTACGTCTTCTCTGACATCCTGGAGCTGCCGAACGTCAGAGAGGTAAACACACCCACACCCACTCTCCCGCTCTCGCACTTCATCTTCCTTACTCTCCCAATCTTCTTAGGCCCTGTCAGACCTGATATAAAAGTCCATCTTAGCCACCGCTCGACAGTTAATCTTTCAAGAGTTGAAGTATCCAAGGCATATGGAGAATTTGATCAAGCAATGGACATTCTGCGCTTTGACTGATGCTCGCGCCTGGCATGAACGGCGATCCTGAGAGATCGGTAGATAAATGGACAGCTCCAAGTATGTTTATGCGCCATATCTCTGAGTGGTTGAAGGGGTGTATGGAAAAGGAGTGTCTGCGTGAAGCGCTTTGAGTGGTCATTGAGACCAGAAAACTGCTACATAAATACAGACATTTCACCAAGCGAGTAAAAATCTCTGTTTGCAACCAGCAGTTGAATTATTCCCTCAAATTCAAATAGCCATGAAGAAACCTTTTCTTCATAGGTTTGCTGATATTTGACTTTGACTTTCATGCAGTCGTGGTACTGCATCGTTTGTATAGATTTGTATAAAAATCACCCAGATCATCGCAACCTAAGAAAGCCTGCTGTGTGAATATGAAGAAATGGGCTCATCTTTAGAAGGGTGCACTGTATCGATCAGCGTGCTGTAATATTATCATTGCACAATAAGAAAAACATCAATATAGTTCATCATTAGCGTTATTGATTAACTATGCAAGCACAGACGGGACTAAGAGGGTGAATTGATTTATAGTCACGGTCAGATCTGGTTAACAGATTCCATCACTGGTGCACATCTCTAAGTGCCTGTGTTCATACCTGCCATTTAAGTGATGTGTCCCGAATGTGTCTCCTGAGTGTGATTACATCTCACTTCCCTGCTTATCATGCAAATAACCGTGTACATCGGTACACTCGTGCTGGGGAGGATCAAACGATGTTTCCGCGACGACTGCTCACTCACTACGTATGTGACAGACGTGTTTGGAGACCACATATGAAGATGTTTAGGATTTGTCTCCCAGTGATAGCATCCATGTCACAACTCCAATTAACACATCCGCGTATAGATTTCCAGGACGTGGAAACAAAAAAAATCCCGTCTGCATATGACTCATGCGTGATAAATTGGCATGCACGTGCAGTGTTAACGTTCCGAGAGTGAGTGGCACCGGTGTTAACGGTACGGCACAGTTGTGAAGCAGCATTGTTCCATTGTTCAAGAAAAGTCAGTAATAAAAGGTGGAGCGGTGTTGAGATTTACCTGGGATCTTTAGCTTTAGAGGTCAACAGATGTATTGCATCACTCATTATTTACAACGACCACTCCTGAGGTTTTGTGTGGGGAGAAATGGAAGGAACGCGGCTCCGTGGAAATTTTCTGTGCAGAAGATATTATATCTGAAGTTTAATGCCGGGTATAAAACTTGCTGCACATTTTATTTATTGGCAACAGGAGAAGCAGCCAGGGACAGAGAAATAGTGAGGAGATGTCTAAATGGTTCAGACAAATAAACACTTAAGGGACCGAATGTTGCACAGATTCTCAGAAATGCATTAAAAAATTAACTATCTGCAAAGAGCGCCAATACAGTAGTCTATTGTTCTAACATAAAGCTCTATCCAGCTCATCAATCTGCTTGAATTTTTTTTTTTTTCCTGAATCTTAATGGCTTATAGCGGGTTCAGTTAAATACGATTAAAGCTGCTTTCAATACTAATTAAGTAGGTGTATTATTCTCATCTGCTCACAACATTTATCTTCTCAATTGAGTTTAAAAGCTCCCACAGTAATGTTCAAAACATTCTTTTACCAGTCTTTTTTGTCGAGCTGATAACATTGTCGATTTATGTTCCCCCACACGGCCTTCTCCTCCTGCAGGCTGAATAAATACATTATTCCTCTTCTTGCTGTCGACAGCGAGGATGCTACCAGGCGTGTTGATGCCCCCCAATACATTAATTTCCAAATGTCTTCTCTTTTCAAACAACATGTGTCAAAAACAGATCACATTCAGCGCTTTCCGACATGTACAACACTCAACATGGCATGTGCAAGAAACACAAACTGTGGCCGGGATCGATACATGAAATCCTCAGTAGCACCAGGATGAGCAGGGGAAAGAGATGAGTTCAAATTTAGCCGTTAGGAAAACCATGTTTTTCCAGAGGTGGTATCAGTTGGAGCAGATTTCCAATCAGAACAGATCATTGAGGATTGGGGTTGCAAAGAGTCCATGGTCAGATCCTTACCTTGCTTCGTCAATCTCTTGGTCGTTATTCAGTTCAAGGTGCAGTTTGTGAGAGTCGGTGACGTCTACTGGTGAAGTTGTGTCCATCACCTCACCCCACCCATTCCAGCATGTAGACGTACCTTTCGTAGCCCTCAGTTGTCATTAAAGCCCAAAAGATGTTTTGTACGTCCACTCTGGGTTGTTGTAAAAACATGGCGGCGCCCATAGGGTGGAACTGCTCCTGGTTTAAATATATATTAAAGGGCTCATTTTAGGCTTATATATATATATAAAACAAACAAGTCATACATTGGGGTCATTATACATTTGCAAAAATGTGTATACAATTGTTTTGTAATTTTATTTCCACTGATAGAAGTGACAAAAAATGACTGGAATCTTACACACTGCACCTTTAAGCTTATCAAAGCTACTCTTACCTCAGGCTGGAGCACTTAATCATGATTGGACCAAATCACCTCTGTGACACCTGCAACTGTGTGGAAATGAAAACGAGAGTGATATTGTTTTGCAGTGACATAAGTATCCAAGCCGCCCTGAGTGGACAGTAACGATGCAGGGGTTAATATTCGAATATCTTTGAACACAATGAAATTGAGTAATATGTCGGAAAATGTGACAGCCCCAAGTGTATCACAGCGCAAGACTGAAAAAGTTTTTTTTTTTACCCTGTTTCAGGTTTCTGGGTCAGAATTTTAACAACCTTGGTCTGGATGTATGTTGATGCCGGGTCTGTGTGAATATAAACCCTCGCTGATGAATTCAAATTTGTCTGAATTTATGCTGCGAGGTCCGTGGTCTCTCCCTCCTCTTTCTCCCTGACTGAGTCTCGGCGTGACCTCTCTTCAGAGCTGCACGGATAAAATATCGTTTCACTGTTTTTGTGCAGCGTCTCATTACCTTTGTGTTCTGCCACATCATATTCTCCTCTTTCTCTCTCTCTCTCGTTTTCCCTTTTTTTTTTCAACCACAGCTGGAGAATGGCCCTCATGCACCGGTGTACCAGCTCCTGAACCTCTTTGCCTATGGAACCTACTGTGACTACAAAGGTATTGCAGTGGCAGCACAGTGTAAATAAGTAATATGGCAGCCTGTGACTCCTTTATTATGAGCTGTATTTCTTTGCTGCTAGGCAGGCACCTTGACACAGAGGCGTTAAACGCCCTCACCTGAGACTCCGCTGGCAGGTTGTACACGGAGCCAAATGTATTGAACTCCCTTTTATCTTTTAAGGCAACTGTTAGCCGGGCGTTATGATTGGCTTGTGTTTGTTTAGCTGCAGGTCAGGCACAAAAAAAGAGACAACAGTCTCCATCTTCGGTGACTGCATTTGCCATCCATTCACCGTCTAAACGACACCTTTGGCAGCGAGGCGACATGCTGCTGTCTCGCGCTTGTTGGGCGTCAAACAAAAGGCAAATAATCACAACAATAAAGCCGGCATGACGGGATGCGGCCGCTCATACCTCCTGCCATTGCGATGGCAGCTCAGAAGCTTGCCGGGCCACAGCTAGCAATGCTGGACCGAGTGCCGTATCGGAGCTAGCCAGCTAAAAGACTCTGCTGGCCCGGGACCATGTTTCATTTGTTCCAATGGCACTACTTTCCTTGGAACGAGTGACCTGAGGAATCTCACATAAGAGCTGACCCACAGGCTGATGGAGGTAAAAAGTCTATGTTGGGAAATGTCTCATTTTTAGTTGTTTTTCTTTTATAACAGCCTGTTCAGTGCTCGGAATTGAATGAGAAGAAAGTGGCCGAATGCCCTTTTAAATGCATTGAGAATCTTCCGCAGGAAGAGGAATGATAATTATGTCTAATTTTGTACTGAGTATCAACCAGTAGCCTGGAAAAAAGACTGTAGCCTACTTATTTTTTTTATTTTTTTTATTGCTCCCTTCTCTTTTTTTGTGTCATGCCAACAGACAGCACACTCACTTCCTCTGAGTTGTGTAGCGGAGCTGGTAGAGAAGCTGTCAGGGAGTCTTGGGTGGGGAGGGTGGTGGGTGGGTGAGTCCTGTCACCGAGGGACCAAGGCAACAGGAGACGTAGTCGCTGGAGACCGACGTCCTCTCTGCTTTGTTCTCTGACTGCTTAAACAGCTGCACACTCGCCTACATGTCCACGTGTAAACGAATAAGTCGGGCCTCGCCGACGTGAGACTGTTTGACCCTCGGTAAAGTAACGCCGGCTGCTTTCATCCCATGTTCTTTGCGGCTGCAGAGAGAGCAGCCTCCCTTCCAGAGCTGACCCCGGCACAGAGGAACAAACTCCGCCATCTGTCCATCATCAGTTTGGCTTCCAACCTCAAGGTTTGTTTTCTCTCCACTTCTAGTTCTTCTCCTAAAAGTGCAGAGAGAGAAGTGTTATTTGCCTCAAAGATCGAAAATAAATCTAATTTCTGCAGCCGTCACATCGCTCCAGGCACCATACAGTGAGACATTAATAATGTATTCACAATTTAAATTCTTTTGGCTTTGCTGTTTTATTCAGACGAATAATCAAAAAAAAAAACCCACTTTTTTTTTAAAGGTACTATATGTGAGTTTGGCGGTAATTCCAAGCCGGTAGCAATATTTATATCTGCTCAATCAGAAGTGAAGTCACAGAGAAATAATTCCCGCACAGCTGCTGATGCTCATGACATTTTAAATATGTCATTGCCCCTGCATGATAAAATGTGAACTGTTCTTTTATATAAAAAAGAAATTTTTAAAAAGCAACTCTCAGTTGACACTTTCCATCCCTGCTGCTGCACCCTCTTCCCGAGATGCCCTTTTCTTTTCTCACCTCATGATAAATAATTGATTCATTATCCTCACTGGCACTGTTGCGGTTTTTTCTTCTTTTCTCTCTTTCACTTAATCTCACTTTCTATTACCATTCCTCCTCTCACTCCTGCCCCCTGTTATTCTCTCTGTGATATGTCACTACCTTCCCTGTGTGTAGTCTTGAACTCTCCTAATTGCCCCGTGAAGGATTGTTAAATCCCCCAAATTCTCCTCTCTTCCTCCTCTGCCGGTGACATTTAGACAAATGAAAAATATCACTGTACCATGTCTTGTCATTTTCCATCCAACCATTAAAGTGGAATTAAATGTTCTCTGAGTTTACCTTGGTTTGGAAAAATGAGAAAATGAGGGTTAAAAGTCTGGGTGTACCGTCCCCCTGTCCCCCCACCCCCCTCTCCCCCCCCTCAGTGCCTGCCATACTCGCTCCTCCTGCAGCAGCTGGAGCTGAAGAATGTGCGGGAGCTGGAGGACCTGCTGATCGAGGCCGTGTACTGTGACATCATCCAGGGTAAACTGGACCAGAGGAACCAGCAGGTGGAGGTGGACTGCAGCGTGGGCCGTGACCTCGGGCCCAACGAGCTCCCCAACATAATTAACACATTGCAGGAGTGGTCTGTATTCCCGCCATGTTTTTTCCGTGCGCACACGCTCAAGACCGGCGTCTTAATGATGTGTTGTTGTTTTTTTTTTCCCACCGACTGAACGAGCCTCTCCGTTCCCTCTCCAGGTGCACGGGGTGCGAGGCGGTGCTGTGTGGTATCGAGGAGCAGGTCTCCCGGGCCAACCAGTACAGAGAGAGCCAGCTGAAGGTCAAAGTCCAAGTGGAAACAGAGGTCAGCCCCTTCCGTCTCCGCAGCCCTCACTTCTTCGACCTCACGCTCTCCCTCCTCCTGAAAAGGACGTGCTCTTTATCCGTGTCCTCGCTTAAAAACAAAAAGAGCCACGTGAACTCCGGAGGCAGGTTGCGCTTGCCGTAATTATTTAACACCCTTGAGGAGGTCTGAGTGGGAGGGATTAAGCCGCCATCCTCCAAGGTCACCGACGTCTCACTCTGAAATTCTGTCTCTGTACGAATGTCCTTCAGCTGCAGCGAGGAAACTCAGAGAGACTTTGAACCTCAGAGTAATGTAAGAGACGCTCGTTGTGTACGAATAACATCAACTTCGTAGTGAGTTTTTACCCAGAGCAGGGGGCAGCTGTGGCTGAGGGGTTAGACCAGCTGTCCAATAACCAGAAGGGTCAGAGGTTCAATTCCTGGCTTGTGAAGTGTCCTCGTGCAAGGAACAAAACCCCGCATGCTCTCATGGACACGAAAGTGCAGCAAATAAATGCACAGTATGAATGTGTGTGTGTGTGTGAATGTGAAGTGCTTTGAGGCATCATGACAAAGTTAGACACCATTTGAACCATTTATGCCTTTTTTATTTTTTAAATTTTCCCCATTTTCCCCCTCAGGTCTCAAACCTACAGAAAACGTTAAAGGCCAGTGCCGCCTCCCCCTCGTCAGGCCCCGCCCCGGCCGGAGCCGCCTCCAATCAAGACGCAGACCAGCCGGCTGAGCCCCGAGACCCCGCCTCCTCCCAGGAACCTCGGCAACCAGGCAAAAAGAGTTCAAAAGTGAAAGGGTGAATATTGTGATAGTTCTGAAGTGATGAAGTGTTTCTGTAGGCCAACCTGGAAGTTCTCTTTGCACTGGTTCCCTCGCTGGAAAGTCACGGGGATTTTTTATTGGATTTTGGATGATTGATGAAAAAGTAGCAAACAGAAGTCGAGGTTACTCACTTATTTTGTTCCGCAAGATAATCTTCACAAACTGAAACCTTTTTTAATCATCAGGCAAATGCAATTGTTAGAACTAGAAATCTAATGTTGGGCTATTCATCATCATCACCACCAGGGGAAATGGTGTCATTGTTTAATGTCCCAGACAGTTTGTAGTGTCATATTGCCGCTTGTTAGCAACCGCCATTTTTTAAGCGATGTAAAAGCATCCGAATTCACAGGTGGGGGGCGGGGGGGTTACTGACATGTTTTTAATATTGTGTAATAAAATGTATAAGTCTTGTGGACTTGTGTAAACCACAGACCTCATTTAAGGCCTGTAACTGAAAAACATTAAAAAAAAACTCATTGACTTTGAAACGAGGGAACTGGAATCTTTAGTATGCTAACTTACCCCCGTGTTTTAGGTCTCCTTCTTTTTTACCACTCCGTTACGTTGGAGTTGATTTTGGTCGGTCGCGCTGCTTTCGGACGTCCTGTTGTCTCAGGGCCGCCGAGCTCTCTGGCCATTCGGTGCGCACTCAAAACAGTCACAGAGAAACAAACCTTCAGTCCCAAAGATCGGCTCCACCCTTCATCGTCGAGTGTGGCGGTTAAGGCGTAAGGCAGCGAACGTAAACACAGAAGAGACAAAATGGCTCCCGTAGACCAATGCGACGTTTTCTTGTCTTTTTCGTTTGATATTGTCTTCTTCCCTCGTCTCAGCCGTTTTTTCAGATAAGACACACAAACAGTGTCACAGTTCAATGGAATCCCCCCCCCCCCCCCCCCCCCACCCTGGAACCCCCCCCCCCCCCCCATTCCTGCCGACAGTCAAACTTTGCGGGTTCAATCAATTTTAATTTGAGTTTTAGAATGACTATAACAGTCAGCCAGGCTGGTGAGAATCCTGCTGTGGGGATGAATGACTCGATGCGCGAGAGACAACCAAATATTATCTGCATGACTGACGTCTTCAGAGCAACTTTAATATTGTTGCTTTTTTTTACATAAACATAAAACCAAGCGTTTGCATAGAAATTGCAGTCGTTTTCTTTCAGCTCCACAAATTGAACACATAAAAACTGTTGAAAATGATGTTTTGTTCAATCTTGTTGTCGCACTTCAAAATCAAACACCCCCCCCAATGTCAGAAATTTTATTTACGTCTCTCCCAAGACGTGAGGATGGAACAAAAAGCTTTACACCGAGGACCTCCCTGTGAAGGTTTTCATCAGCGCCGCGGCGTCGTCTCTGTAAAGCACTTTGCAAACATGGCTTTTGAAAGGTGCTTCATAAAGACAAATTCACCCAACAGTGCTGTAACAACTCAAACACTTCAAACGCTAAATTAAAGCCATTAGTCCAATGTTCTTGAGTGCAAAGTTAATTCAACAGAGAATCGCTGTTTCCATTTTTCCCAGAACATTTTTTTAAAAGCAGCTGCGGTCGGAATTGGTGTGTCTGTGTGTGTGTGTGTGTGTGTGTGTGTGTGTGTGTTTGTTGTGTCCTCCATGCATGTGCATGAGGTATCCTTATTATCAGATGCACATCAGTGTTTTGCTGAGGTGCTCTAACCTCGCCATCAGCCACCCGTTTTCTGTTCTGCCTCCATCCGGCACAATTACCGATGGCTAATTTCACATCTGTCCTGGATTGTAAAATGTCACTGGATATTCAAACGCCTCGCATCCTCTCCCCCTCAAAAGAGCCGTGTTCCGCTTCCAGCAATCACACGATGCTCTGCTGCTGCTGCTGCTGCTGCTGCTGCTGCTCAGCTGTTTATGTTGTTGCTGCCGAACAGAAAGCAGTGATTATTCTGGCTGGCTGTCACATTCTGATGAAGCATGGAGCCCCATAATTTCCCATCACTCAGCAGTGCACTCCATTCAAAGGAAGATTCACTTAATGTTTTGAAATCCAAATTAATGATAGCTTAACCTCAATCCTTGGGATTAGAATGAGTTTTGACACCATTCTTTGTGGAGCTATTTAAAGGATGGGGACTGATAGTACAGCGGGTCTCACTGGAAATTGGATCTTTGCGCAAATTCTTTTCAAATGGAAGAAATAGGAAAATCCGCCCCGGAACAATTTCCATGCAGGAAAAGTGAAAACTCATTAGCTGTGGGAGCACAAAGACACCAGAGTGCATCAGTAATGTGCTGGTTCCGTGGAGCAAGTGGCAAGTAAACATGTAAAGCATAAAATGATTTCCCCTGAATTCAGTGTTTGTTTGTTTTTTTGTTCTTGTTTCTGTTTTTATTTTGGTCTGTTTTGCTCTCAGGCTGCGCGGCAGTGGGAAGATCTGGTCCAAGTCCAACTGAGGCCGGGAGGAGGACGGCTGCGCTCACAGACGCTCTCACCGACACGAGGACGACGTGTCGATGAGACGAATGGAAAAAAAAATTCAAAAGGTTGTGACTCGCGCTCACGGACACCCGGGGAACTTTTCACCTAATTTCACTTTGTTGATGGAGCGGGAATCGCGCTGATGGAAACGACAGTTGTCACATCCTGATTTGAGGTGGACTCATTACACACACATGTACACACACACACACACACACACACACACACACTCGCACACACAGCACTTGCAACACACGAGTCAGTCACCTTTACCTAGAAACAGGACCAGTGTACTTGTGTGTCTCTGTGTGAATTGATCTCTTGAAAATGTTTTGTTCTGGATTTAGATTCCTTCTGTTGTTGATTTTTACTTTCCTCTCTCAGCTGAGTTTAAATCCAAATATAAATAGTTGGGAAATAAAACCGCACCCTGTGCTTCTCCTTAATGTCACTGTCACATCTTTTATTGAAGGCACTTCAGAGAGCATCTCTTGAGGGGGCGTCGCTAAATGTTAACTCACGGAAAGGGGGCTACCCGTTAGGAGGT
>JAFBJT010110015.1:71691-88992 GCA_016785325.1 Chascanopsetta lugubris | reverse complement strand
GGGGGGGGGGGGGGGGGGGGTGCTGCACTGTTTTTGGAAAAATCCTTTATCAGCGCTGCAGCTGTAACTCTGCAGCCAGGCTGAGCTCAGTTAAAGGTTGTTACGCCAAGTCCACGGCCTTAACGTCTGGAAATCACAGGGCTCTGCGATGATGGTGCTGATGATGATGATGAAGGTGCTGATGATGATGATGATGATGATGAAGGTGCTGATGATGATGATGGTGCTGAACGTTTCTCTGCGTTACTGAAATAATCCGACGGTTATTTCAGTCACTGACTGATCAATATCGATGATACATTGAGACACCAAGAGACTTCATCTCCACCTGTTAGATATTGATTTTCTGTTTTGTATCCTGTCGTAAAAGCAGTTTGGACAAAGCGAGGAATCTACTGGAGGCCTGGAAAATGTTATTGTTTTGACTTTAAAGAACTAAACGATCAATGGAATCGACAAGATCATCGATGGTCGTTGTGTTGAAGCTGTGTTGTTGTTGTTGTTGTTTGTTTTTAGCAAACAAATAGAACTTGTGTTGACGTTCGTTGTTTTAGAGAATTTTTCCTTGTTACTAACATTTGATAAGCAGTGATTTTATTGGGAAGAGTCTCAGTGTGATGCTCGGTGTGTTTTCAGCTCGCAGAAGAACAGAGGGATTTTGTTGTTATTGATTTATTCAGTTTAAGCTTTTGTTTTGAATGTGACGGAACAAAGCCGTCGTGATACGATAAATGATCAAAGTAAACACATGTATGGATGAATGAATGAATGACCATCTTAGTGTTTGAGCTTTGAAGTGTTTTGTTTCATAAGAATTTTACATTTCAAATGAACCTGCTTTCTCTCTCTCTCTTCATTCTCTACACCTCTTTCTCACTTTCGTCAGTTTCCTTCACTTGTTCTTTTCTTCTTCTCTTGTTCTTCTGAGCGTACAAGATGTCTCTTTCCTTCCATCTCTTTCCTTTTCCCTCACTTCTTCTCTCATTCCTCTCTTCAGTCTCTCCCTCCTCTGCCCTCTCTCCCTCTTCTCAGCTTTCTCTCTCCTGGGACTCTTTCCAGTCTTGGAGTCTGAGCGTTGGGATCTCTCTCTTTCCCCTGCTCTATTTCTATCACTCTCTCTCTCTCTCTCTCTCTCTCTCTCCTCAACTCTTTCCCTCCCCCTTTTCCTTCTCTTTATTTTCCCCTCCTCCACCTCTCTCCCTCTTTCTTGGAGTATGTTTCCAGTCTCTGAGGCTGAGGATCAGATTACTCCGGGAGTCTCGAGGCTCTCTGGCGAGGTGGCAGTGGTGGAGGAGGGATGGAGGGAGGGATGGAGGGGAGGAGGTAGGGAAGGAGGGAAGGAGATCAGGTTTCACATCTCCAGTGCTCTCTCCTCTGTCTGCCTGGCCTCCCTCCCCCCCGGCGGCCTGGAGACAGAGTGGCTGAGCCGAGGAGGAAAACATGCAATCCACCCCTCTCCTCCTCCTCCTCCTCCTCCTCCTCCTCCTCCTCCTCCATGGTACGTCCAGCCTCTCTGCAGATAAATAAAGGCAGTAAATGGGAGCTGTGCGCACAGAGGGACGATTCTTTACCTCCTTCAGCCCCCCCTCCCTCCCCCTCCCACCCCACCCTCCATCCCTGCAGAGATATTTTATATCCCGCTCCGTGTGTTTTCATTCTGGGGGGATGTGTGGCAAAGGTGAGACTCAGGTTCTGGTGCAGACAAATGGAGCCGGGATCAAACCTGGAACCAGAAATCAGTGAGATGTGTCTGTGTGAGAGATGGCAGGGGGCCCCCCTGGGGGAGGGGGGAGGAGGCGGGGCCAAGGCGGCGGGGCCGGTGTGTTGGGGGGGCCGCTCTCGTGCTGCTGTTTGTTGTTGTAAAACACTTGTAGCTTCAGCTGCAGCAGCAGCGTCAGAAGTCATCGATGATGTTTCATTCAGGGCTTTACTTCAACATCCAAGTTTCTTAGTTTAGCTCATTGAGGTTCATTAAAATATTGAATACAAATCTTAACCCCCTCAACTCATCATTAATAAATCACTTTATTAATTTCGTCTGCGATCAATAAAATATCAGAAATTTCTATAACTGGATTTAAAGTGTCATGTATTGTAAGATATAAGATGAATCCTAATTCAACTTAAAGGTGCTGAGAGCAATTCAAATGTTTGAACTTACACTCGTGAGGTTGTTGGTTTAGTGCGGATGAATCAAATAAAATCAGTTTGATTGACAGGATAAATGATAGAATAACAGGAAGGACATGACAATAGATGGATAAAGTTTAATACTAATGAACCAGCCAGCGGTGAACACAGGGCGTGACTGAGTGAGTGAGTGATGAGTGAGTGATGATAGGAAACACTGTCTGTCAGTGAACACAGGTGTGAGCAGTGTATTAATATTTAGCTTTGTGTGTATTGGGGTTTTTCTCAGTTAGTAGCTTTTCACACTCATTGTTGTACAAATATTATATGTGGTATTTCAGGTTTATAAGACGAGATTGACGTTGTGATGTTATTGATCAGGATGTCCAGAATTCTTTGATTGAATCGCATTTGGAGACGTCTCCTTCGGCTCGGCACAAACAGTGTTGACGTTTGTTTGTTTTCCTCTGCAGTCCGAGCACATTCCTCAAATGTTCCAGTGGTATGATCTGTCAAAACAAATGAAGAACAGATTTACTGATGAATTAATTCCATTATAATATCAAATTCCCTTCATTCTCCAGACGTATACAATCACATGATTGTCTCCCGCATCATTCCAGTTGTAGTTTTTCTCATCAGGCCGACGCATTAAATCGCGACCAACGTTTTTGTACCATTTGTTCACTCGTGCCAAAGTATTCTGGGTATTTTCAAACCAGATATGATTTATTTATTTATGTTCTAGCGTCCTGACAAACCTCCCTCTCTCTGCGTCGCTCACTTCTCTGCCCCGACTTCAGCTGAAGGTCGAAGCATCCGTCTCCGGCGGCTCCAGTCGTCTCTTAATGGTATTGATCTCTGCCTTAAATACACTCGGCCCCTCCCAGTGAATAATTCAGATTGCCTCCTCCACCACGGCAGAGGCACGACATCGTTCCTGTCGGCCCGAGGCTTCGACACAAAACATTCTCCTCCTCCTCCTCCTCCGCTCGCTGTGGTCGCCTCTATTTTAAGTCAAACCTGACTCTTTTTTCCCCCCTCCTGCTGTGAAAATGAGATTATTTGTGGATTGTGTGTCTGCGTGTGTGTGCGTGCATATGTATGTGTGTGTGTGTGTGTGTGTGTGTGTGTGTGTGTGTGTGTGCAGTCATGTGACAGTAGTGAAGACGACTGCATTCCTCAAGAGTTCAAAAATCTGAGAGGTTTACCAGACTGAAGGAGGCGGAGTCAGATCTTTACACAGAGCGCACGACAACGTTTTAGTCTCCATCACAACAAAACAACCGTGTGACTGAACAATGGAGTTCTTCACTCAGCTGTAAACGTCTCTGTAGTAAATGACTCCATCTTTGTTTTGGCTGGAGTTCTCCAGTGTTTTGTTTCTGGAAGTCAGTTTGTGAAAGTAAGTAAATATGCTACTGAACAGCCCTTTAATTTGATTTCATGAGACTAAAGCAGCATGTGTAACGTAAACACACCAACGACAACATAAAGTACATTTTCTGTTCATCACTACAACCAGTCTTATTTTTGTGTTTCCTGTGTGTGGATGTCAATCAAGGTTAGTCTCCGCCCCCTTCGCCCTGACACCGCCCTGAAAACAGAACGACAGGTTGAAATTGGTCAAGCTTCATATTTTGGCCAACTGGGTTCATAGTTATACAAACCACGTCCTCCATTTTTTTTGTCTTTGTTGCCGTTCTTTAAAGGTGCAGTGTGTAAGATTTGGTGACATCTAGTGGTGAAGTTGCGTGTTGTATCCATCACCACCTCCTCCTCCTCACCCGTCTGAACATGCAGGGAAACCCACAGTCGACTTCAGCTGTCATTCAAACTCTAATAACGCTTAGCATGTCCACTCTGGGCTATCGTAAAAACATGGCGTCCCCCAGAGTGTGGACCCGCTGCTGGTGTAAATATACACAAAAGCTAGTTTTCAGGGTTATGGAGATGAGCTCTGTTTGTGTGGAGTTCCTCCTTCATTCCTCCGGAGGATTTTCTCTTTCTTCTCTCAGTAATCCTCCTGCCCCGATGAGGTGCAGTGATCTCTCTGAAGTGACGCTGGCCCCTGACCCCCATCTTGACCCCCTGGCCCCTGGCCTCGTTGCTCTGACCCCCCTGTCAGCTCAGCTCGCGGGTAACAGAGTCATCTCCTACATCTGGATTAGAGCAGGACTGCTGGAAAGAGACTGTGTCGGTTCTCGGAGGTTCTCCGCGGTCAGAGAGCTCTGTGAGGTGAAGTGTCCTCGTTAGTGTCGAATCTCTGAAACCTGTTTTTGAATTGAGTCAGAGCAGCTCCCCCATCACGGAGGACACCATGTTCCCACTGTGAGATAAGATAGGATAACTTTCATTTATCCCACAGTGGCAAAGTAGAGAGGGCATTTTATTTATATATATATATATTTACACATTATAGGTTCTCTTAAAGCCTCTGAACGGAGCCTGAGGTATGTCCACAGCCAGATACTTCCAAATCCTACACACTGCACCTTTAAAATACCTGATGTTACTGTGAGCGTGGGGCCAAGTTAGAGTTAGGGTTCGGGTTAGAGGCAGATCTCGCTGCAGGGAGTTCTCACTGCAGTGACCATGAACCCTCTGTAGGGGAGGAGACAGCACGGTGGGCCGGAGGGAGTGTGCTGGCTGCAGTGACCATGAACCCTCTGTAGGGGAGGAGACAGCCCGGTGGGCTGGAGGGACTGTGCTGGCTGCAGTGACCATGAACCCTCTGTAGGGGAGGAGACAGCACGGTGGGCTGGAGGGAGTGTGCTGGCTGCAGTGACCATGAACCCTCTGTAGGGGAGGAGACAGCACGTTGGGCCGGAGGGAGTGTGCTGGCTGCAGTGCTGCGGGACGTTCCCTCGGTGCTGCAGCAGTGGAGGGTTTTATGTTCCTGCCGGTGCTGCAGGCTGCAGCCATGAGGAGACATCAGCCCGCCCCATAAAACCTCATCATTGACTTTTCCCACTCCGCCCGGGCTCCTGTGAACTCAGCGCCGCTCCCTCCCTCGCTCCCTCCCTCCCCCTCCCTCCCTCCCCCTCCCTCCCTCGTTTCTGGTCTTTAATTTCAATTAGCTCTGGCTGCCGCTCGACTTTGATGGCATTAGTCTCTCCTCCCGGCCTCCGCACTCGTCCCTCAGCTCCACTCTCTCCTCTGTTGGTTTTGCGAAAGCTGCCGGCTTTAACCGCTGCGATCACAATCTGAACGCTTCGCTTCCACTTCCTGCCAGCATCTAGCTCGCCATGCACACACACACACACACACACACGCACATACAGGCTCTTAAAGGTCCACAGAGGCTGCTATTTGAGGGCGGGGTGGGAGGGGGGGGGGTCCTTCCAGCAACAGACAATAAAATGATGTAAGTGTTCAGATGTTTCCTGGCAACCAGATGATTTTATTGAGCTAAAACTGATACAGAGGAGGGAATTTGCCGAGTGTTTCGCCTCCACAGGTTCACGATTACACACATTAAAGGTGCAGTGTGTACGATTTGTTGACATTAGAGGTGAAGTTGCATGTTGTATCCGTCACCTCACCCTCACCCTTCTGAACATGCAGGAGAACCTGTGGTCGACTTCAGGTGTCATTAACTCTCTAAAAATATTCAGTGTGTCCACTTTTACTGCTGTAAAAACATGGCCGCCCCCATAGAGAGGACCGCCATGGGTGATGGGGGGGGGGCTTCATCTAACTAGAACATTACAGAACTGTAGCTGAAGGTATATCGGCTGTTTGAAAACGCTACGGTTGTGTGTTGTGTCGTCTGGATGGACAGAGACTGAGGCTTTTGTAAACAAGGATGCAGACACACACGTCTCCTCCTGATTGGTTCTTATCAGTCACATGATGTCACCACACGTCCAAAACAAAGCAATGTTCTTCCTGTCCGTAACAAATCCCTGCTCGCACCTTTAACCATCGCTCTTCCTTGTTCATATCGTGTGTGTTTTTATCACGGTCTGCAGAGACGAGCCACTTCCTGTTTACATCACATGACCAGTGGAAATGAATTAGACGTGTTTTCAGTTGTATGAGTGTGAATTTAGATTATTTTTGATACAGACATAAAACTCTTCTTTGAACAGATGTTTAGTTCCAGTTGAATGACTCGTTAGTGTGGATGTGTTCTCTGCCTAATGTTTTAGCTCCACGGCCGATGAGCCTTTGAAGGAGCGGCAGTAATGGAGCTGGTGTTTTTTTAAACTCAGCCACTCTGCGTTTGAGCGTGTGTGTGTGTGTGTGTGTGTGTGTGTGTGTGTGTGTGTGTGTCATCACAGGCTGCATACCTCCGCCTGCCTCTGAGGTGAGGACTGGTTTCACAGCTTTCTCTTCACGTTGTGGTTTCACACCTTCGTCTGACGAGTCGCTCGCAAATGACGGAATTTTAACTTCAAAACAAACATTGAACTAGACCCACTTAGCCTCTGCGGACCCCTAAACTAGACTTTTCTGCAACTCAAACAGCTGGGGTCAGAAGAAATTTAACTTCACAATAGCCAAGCCTCACTTTGAATACACTAACCTCTCTAATAGATGTTTGCATAAGGGAAACATGTCACGAGGAACAAAGTCAAAGTGTAAAAAGGTTAAAATAACCTGCATAAATCTATTTAAAAGTCTTCATCTGAGTATTTGTTTTCCTGCTGTGTGTAAACATTACGTCGAGGTGTGTGTGTGTGTGTGTGTGTGTGTGTGTGTGTGTGTGTCTGCCTCCTCCCCTGTCAGTCCTTTGCAGTAAAGTTGAATTATGTCATTGACGTAGATCTTATAAAGGAGGAAAGTGTGTAAAAGGCAGCGTAAAAGAAGTTGTCAGCGTGAAGTTGTCGTCTTCCCTCTGCTTCCTGTTTCCCTGCGTCTCTCTCACTCCCTCTAACTTTCCTCTAAATAGCCGGTTCCTCTGTTTCTGAGCGTAAACAGCCCAGAGCCTCAGAACTGCAGCCTCCACCGAGGCTGAACTACTGCAGCAGATTATCTCGGCGCAATCAGCCATTCGTCATCATCCTCATCGTTTTAATCTTCATCTTCATTGTGTCCCTCGGGCTGCCGTTCCACCGTCTTCTCTCTTTGTTGAATATGGGGGGAAAATAATCAAGCATGAAATGCACAGAATGGAAATGACAGAAGTTTCTTGCCCCAGCGAGCGGCTCGGACTTTATGGGGCAGTTAAAGCTCCTCTGGTTTTCCAGCGTCACAGTGGAATCAGCTGTGTGTCAAGTGTGGAGCTCCGCTCGGCAGCTCCACCACAGTCTGACCCGGCATCAGACAGAGGATGAACCATGAACACCAGTGACTCCACTTCATAATTCCTGTAACTGTCTCCGACTGTTGGCTGGAGACGATGAATGGATGAATGGTGTGAGCCCAACTGAAACGGATGATTGAGGGGGGGGGGGGGGGGTGCCGATTCTGAAAAAGGAAGTAAATCTGTTTTACAATTTAAAAAAATTAATAAAAAATAAAAAATAAAAAGGAACGGGTACTCCTTTATGCCAAACTGACTTAAGTGAGGTTTTAATATTTTACAGTTTAACCATAAACTTGATACAAGAAAACACGGATACAACCAAATATAAGGAAGTTGGATTGAAAACTGAAAAACTATTTAAAGGTGCAGTGAGTGTGATCTTTTTTTGGTCTTTTTTTTTCACCTCTAAAAATAATACAAAACAATTTCATACTGACAGTTTGATGAATTTATAATCTCCAAAATGTTTATTTAGCTTTTATTCATATTCATTTAATGATATAAACAAAGCATTTGTAGCTCATCGCTGGATCCTTATTCAAGGGTTACAGCTTGTTCTTTTCTTGTTATTTGATCTGCTATTATTTCTTTTTGTCAGTGAAATGTATATGAAAAGTATCTGTTCAAGTCCAACACTGTAAAACGTTCAGTCCACTCCCTCAAAGAACAAGCGAAACCTGCAACATTCAGTCTGAAGAAGCAGAAGTTGGAGACTCAGCGAGATTGATCAATAGTTTCAGTCCAGATGTGACTCAGCTTTATGCCCCCGTGCCTTTAATGTTCACCATGGAACATTAGATCAGATCGAGACCTCCATTTGCTACGGAAGCTCTTTACAAAATATATCGATGTCCAGTCTTAAGTTTCTCTGCCTCCACAACTCGATGTTTATTCAAAAATGTTTTATTATCCTTAGTCTTTGATCAGCAGTTAGAATTCATCACAGATCACATTCAAACATTTGGATGAAACAGAAGTTGGACTGCAGACCTTCCTCGTGTGTGTGTGTGTGTGTGTGTGTGTGTGTGTGTGTGTGGGGGGAGAGTAGAATCTTTTTTTCCTTCCGTCTGTCTCTTTTTCTTGGCACCGCCTCTTCAGAAATGTGTGTGTGTGTGTGTGTGTGTGTTGGACAGGGGAGGCAGCAGCAGCTGTTTTTTCGCCAACCTCGTGACCGCTCTCAGCCCCCGTCTTCGGACATCTATTTTCTCCTCGTCTGTTCTATAATAAATCAGCAGCTGAATCCACCACTGTGATTTTTTTTTTCAACCCCTGGGGTGGAGCTGGAAACACACACACACACACACACATATACATACTCTATAGTTTGCTATAGTACTATAGTTTTGGCGGCAGCAGGTCGGTGTCATGTGACGCTGCTGCTCACTGTCGACCCCGACCTTTGACCCCCAGCAGTGATTTCATCCTTATTTCAGTGATGAACGGTAAAAGGCATATTTTTACTCTGCGGCCCCCCTTTCCCCGCGGCAGAACCATCAGGACTGTGTAGTGGTTGTGTTGACTTTGTGCTGTATGTTTCTCATGTGTGGATTTAAAGGTGCAGTGTGTGAGATTTGGTGACGGGCAGATGTTTAGTATGTCCACTCTGGGCTACTGTGAAAACATGGCAGCCCCCGTAGAGAGGCCCCTGTAACTGTTTTGTAATCATCTTAGAAGTGACAAAATGACCTGAATCTTACACACTGCGCCTTTAAAGGAGACATGACGTATTTACAATCTGCAATAGTAAAAACCATAAAGTCTGTGGTGACGGGTTCTGAGGTCTAACTTCCTGTGTCTCTGAGAAATGTGCCACGCCCCCTCACGTGTCCTCTGGGATTCTGTCATAAATGAGTGATCCTGTGGGTTCAAAGGATATTTGGGGGATTCTTTGCTTTTCTTTGGCTCCTGTAGTTTTACTGTGCCGCAACTCATTTTAAGAGAGCAGAGATATTCCAAAAACAATCTGCTGAGTCAGCAGGTGGTTTTATAAATAAACGCTGATGTATATTTCCTCTGTCCGTTCGTATCCAAACCATCTGTGACTCTCCCAGACGGGTGTGGGATCAGATCTCACCGATTCTATCAATTCCCGACATGTTTACCTGTCTGACTCACTGATGTAACTCAAACCTCAGACGTGACTCGCTGTCTCGCATCAGACCACGCCCACTTTCCAGAAAAACACCAAAACTGATTTTGAGGGGAGAAACAGGGTCATGGAAATGTTCCAGTTTCAGTCCTGAAGAGCTGGGATTTAGTATCGTATGGAAGTCGTGTTGTTTTGAGAAAGATTAGTATTAGTATTATTATCATTATTATTATTATTTATTAATATTTTTGTTTCGTCCTTGTATTTGTGTCTCAGCTCAGAGGTCGAGATGTTGTCCTGATCCGACCGGACGCCTCAGCTTCAACAGCACATTTCCCATGGAGCTGTGCGCAGACACACACACTGTTCACCCATGGAGCCACCAGTCAGGTACGAGCACACACACACACACACACACACACAGTCAGTCAGTGTTACGTCTGCAGGATGTTTATTGTGGTCTCATGAAAAACATTACTGGTTGGCTCTTTGAGTTACCATCACACGCGCACGCACACACACACACACACACACACACACACACACACACGAGACAGAGAGAACATAAACACGTTTTTCCTCACAGGCACCGGTGATTACTCCTTAAAACTTGATTATCCAAATCCCCCTCCCCGCCTCAGCCCATCTCCCCTGTTTTTTAGAAGATTAACCTTTGACCTCCCCCCTCTAAGTTGAACAGACCAATCAGGAGCCTCCCTGGCTTTTAATTGCAGGCTCTGATTGGGTCATTGGAGCTGTCATCTGCTTTGATTAATAACCACGGTGCAGGAGAGCAGGAAGAGCGCTGATTACACAGCCTGAAGGTTGAGTCTCGGTGCGAGCAGGCGTGCAGTGTAGGTGAGGTCATAGCACGCAGATAGAAAGTGTGTGTGTGTGTGTGTGTGATAGGTGGAAAGGTCTGGAATGTGTGTGTGTGTGTGTGTGTGCAGGGGAAGTCAAAGCTTCATATGAGGCAAGACTGTATTGGAATAGATTATTTAAAGGTGCAGTGTGCAAGATTTTGGTACATTTTGTCACTTCTGCCTCTAGATAAAAATCATATAGCGCCATTTTTACGATTGTATAATCACGTGAATGCCTGACGCTCGTTTTCATTCAGACCTAGATCTTGGAATAGTGTCGAGTGTCGTGTGAAACTGTCAAGTGTTAGTGTTCGGATCATTTCCATTCCACACAGATAATATCGTTTCTGTTTACCTTTGACCGGGAACACAGCCGGTGTTACTCTCTGTGACTGTATCAACATTTCATATGGTTTCAAAACCAGTGTTCAAGGCAACTTTGACCCAAAGTAGTCTGTGATGAACGGTATGCTTTGTTTCCCTCTGATTATTTTTCACAGTGAAAAAAAAAATTCCAGAAATTGTTTTTATTTTATTTTATTTTTTGAAAAAATGAGGCAGACAGGCCTTGAATAACAAAAAGAAATTCCAAACCTGTCCCGTTCCAAAGAGCACGAGTTAATTTGACAAATGAACACAAGCAGTGGTGATAATAAGAATGATTACAAATTGCATAAGTCGTCCAAATGGAACGCTCGCGTTTGACTCGGGGAATTCTCGTCCCCTGGCTCGCGGTGCCTCTATCATCCAAACACAAACAGCAGCTCAGGTCTTCTTAGAAAGCAGAGTGGATGACGCCTGCAGGCTCCGTGTGTCGGCCGTGATGGAGTCAGACTTTCTCCCTCCGGCTCTTTGACATGTACACGATGAGTTTCCTGCGAGTACGTGACTGAACTGAATGTATGTCGAGTCCAACTGAGGCAGATTGGTGCCTTTGTTTCAAACAGAGCCGTCCAGTCTGCAGCTCAAAATCACTCCCATATGTCCTTCAGCAGCGCCGCCATCACCCGCCCCAACCCCCTAACCCCCCCCCCCCGCCACCACCACCGCCGCCGCCACCACCCCACCCCTCCACATGCTGCTCTGCTGCACACTTGACTCTCTGGGATCAGACCCGCTCGGCCTGGCTCGACTTAAAGTACAACTTGGTGACCTGAGACCATGTGTTTTTAACTACACGCGCGAAACTACACCGTGTTTACACGGAAACTCAGAGTCTGAAGCTTCGCGGTGGAGAGATTAGAAACGACATGCACCGAAAGTTAACCTGACAAATCTGGAGTTCTTAGATAAATGGACGAGAGGGAGGAAAAAAAAAAACCTGAAAGCTCTTCCAAAGGCATTTCTTTTGTTTTTTTTAAAGGCCCTGTGTGTAAGATTTTGGTGAACCTGTTTCCTCTCCTGTTGTCAGACATCAATGACACTGGTGCTGTTTTATAATCACCCGCATGTATGAATACATTTTTAATAACAGGTTTTTTTTAAAGTACAATTTCACAAAGTAGAAGTACATTCTGAAAATATTATTTTTACCAAAAACTTTTACCGCAAATTGCAGTTAAAGTCTTTTCCGTAGTTTTTACACAATTCATCTCCAGCCTCATTTGGACCATCGGACGGGCTGGTTGTGGCCCACAGGCCGCAGGTTTGATACCCCTACTCTAAGGAGCCTGTCCTCTCTATACGGAGACCGAAATGAAATTACTTTCTCTTTTACTTTTTTAAATCAATACATCATTTTAAATCGTAACACAAGTCCCTCACGTGATGCCTTCATGCTTCATGCCAAAAAAAGTTCTCGATATGTGAAAATAATAATAATAATGTCATGATGAATGTGTGGATTTATCTTTACTGCCTCTCGGTGGACCCCCCCCCCCCACAGCTCACCACACATTCTGCTGTTTATCACAAACTCTGCAGTCAGGTCATAAATTCCTCAGACACTCCTGTGACTGCTTTATGAGTCAGAGTGCTGAGCTTCACTCCTCCTCTTCCTCCTCTGCCGAGGATTTTAGGAACCCATGTAAAAAACATCAGTGACCATTGATTCCTCAGATGTCAGTAGTTGCTCAAAGTCAGTGTAACAATAACGGGTTAAAAACCAACTTACCTGTGACCATTGTTCTGTGGTACCAGATATTTATTTATTTATTTATTTATTTATTTATTTAAAATCGATTTCTACATTTTCAGTCTGTGTACATTTGTCCTAAATCTAATTTCCCAAAGTCAGACTGTCATTCCCCGCAAGTATGTTGTTGTGTATGTGGGTCAGTCATACCCAAAGTGGCCTCTAGGGGCACATGCACATGCTCCACAGTTTCCGCCCCAGGCTTTGACCTGAAGAGGGAATGTTAGCATGTGCAAGTCTGCCTTCTCGTGACATCGTCACCACTGGGGGCAGCGTGGCGCTCATACGTGAAGAAAAACGCCAAAGTTTGCCATCACTTTTTCTCCAGCAAACTGGATTGATTGGTGATATATCGCCACCTAGTGTCGGGGGTCACACTTTCAGGAGAGAGAAGAACTTTAGCCTTGTTTATCGTTTCCAGCGTCACGTTTAAAACTGTAACTGTTCTGAAGCTGCTGCTCAGCTCTGAAAGGTTGGACTGACGTTATCAAAGCTTCCACTCACATAAACACACCACTGCCTGTGGCTTCCACACACACACACACACACACACCTCTTCTAGTGGGCCATCAGATTTGTTCCATCCTGTCTGGACCTGTCTCGTCCTCTGTGAGTTTTCAGCAGGTCAGTGTGAAACATCTGGAGGAAGAACCTCAGATGATGAGATGATGAAAACTTTCTTCACCTCCAGTTTTCTGCCTTTCTGAGCTGATGTTCGTTTACATCCAGCTCCTCGGATGAACACTCGGGCGCTCTGTTGTCGTATCATCCACGCTCGGCTCTGTGGCCTGGCCGGACTTTCCGAGGCAACATGGTGGATGTAACCGTCCCAACCTCCCGTCACGGAGTTCGGCCTCAGACCGGACCACCCACACACACGCACACACACTCACACGGGGCCAGCTTTCTGTCTTCTACAATTACAGTTATGTTTGAGTTTCATGTTTTTACATCTTTGCTGGAAACGTTGCGAGAGCTCCAGCGTCTCCCAGTTTCCACTCGCTCACACTGGGATCAGACCAGTGCTGCAGCAGCTGAGGCGGAAAATGGCTTTTTTTAAAACACAGAGAAACTCGGAGAGTCAGAATGTGATCGGCTGTGATGACCTCGAGGCTCGGTCTTTGAGGGTGGTTGGTTTGAGATGACTGACGGCACATGAGGGTGGAGACTAAGGCGTATGTGTGCGTGTGTGTGTGTGTGTGTGAGTGAGTTAAAAGCAGTGAGATGGAGTTGGTAGAGAAGGAGCTGCTATTGATAATTAAGGAAGATTCCTTGAGTTTGTATCATTTTGTAAACGAGGAGTGAAAATATTATTTAAAGGTGCAGAGTGTACGATTTTGTCATTTTGTCACTTCTAAAAATATTGCAAAACAATTACAAACTGACATTTTCCTGAATCTACAATCACGTAAATGTTTTATATTTTTTTCCATTACTCTTTAATGTGCCCATGAATGTATGTTTACATGAAGAGCGGCCATGTTTGTTTTGTCACACTAAACATCTTTTGAGCTTTAACAACAACCGAAGTCACCATAGGTTCTCCTGCATGTTCAGAAGGGGGAGGGGGAGGTGATGGATACAACTTCACCTCTAGGTGTCACTAAATCCTACACACTGCTCCTTTTTAAGATCATTTCCTGATGTAGTTTGAAATATGTCACATGACTTCAGCAGCAGCAGCAGCAGCAGCAGCAGCAGACTGGCTGAAGGGGGAGTCCTGTGAGGGGACCAGCGTCCACTCCATCATCCGAGTGATTGATGATCATAACGTTGTTTTTATGGTCCGCGTGTTTTATTTGTTTTATGACTCAGCTGCGGGACAAAGGCGACACTGTGCCGGTGATGGATAGACCCGTTTCCATGGCGATTAGAGTGATTAAAAACACCTTGGGGCTCTGAACCACATCATGCTGCTTTACTACCTTTATTACTCTGTGACCAGATTCCACATCTGTCTGAGCTCGCCCTCGTCCACGGGAACGTCTGACGGCGTCAGGACCCTTATTAGCGCTTCACATCGATGATGAAGTACCCGCTACTTTTACATGTTGGACCTTTTTAGACCTGTGAGCTCCCAGTGCATGCTGGGTAATCTCTGCTGCCATAACACAATAAAGGGAGAGAGGAAGAATTGATGGAGTAGATCCTCCCCCTCAGCTTTGTAGCTGCAGCTGCTCAGATCGGCCAGTCAGCCCCTAATGAAATTATACTTCACTTATGCCCACGAGCTATCTGACACACACACACACACACACACACACACACACACACACACACACACAAAGAGAGAGAGAGAGATGAACAATGTACAACTCACACAAAGCTTGGGCTCGGTTTTCTCTGAGTGCCCTGGATTTCATGATGCTACAGTCGCAATGATACATTTTCCTTTTAAAGGTGCAGTGTGTCAGATTTTGATGAAATTCTCTACATGTCTATTGGTCAGGAATGGAAAGTTGAAGAATGACCGTGTTGTGTTTATAAGTTGTATAATCAGCTTAATGTTTGAACAGTTGTTTTGAATAATTCTTTATGTTGACATCAGAAGCAACTCCTTTCCACTAGAGGCACCACCATGTTTTTACCGCAGCCCAGAATGGACAAACTAAACACCTGTGGAGTTTGAATGAGAACTGAAGCCTGACATAGGTTCTAATGCATGTTTGGAAGAGAAGGCTGAGGTGGGGGGGGGGGGGGGGGGGGGGGGGGGGGGGGGGGGGGGGGGGGGGGGGGGGGGGGGCTCAGCTGCAACATGGAACTTCACCACAACATGTCACTGAATCCTGCACACTGCACCTTTAATTATATCAGCACTGACCTGGGATTTCAGCTCCATAACTATAGTCATCTTCCATCTATGACTCTTCAAATATTATTCAATCAAACTTTGATAATAGATAATATTAAGCAAATGGCAGTTTACACGTTTGAGAAGTTACTTGTAATCTAATAGAGATTAGGGTTGTAGGTTCAAATCCCCCTGTGGCAGCCCAAAGTAGTCGTTAACGTTGCGTTCCATCAGGGCGGTTCAGACCTCGTCTGCCGCCTGTGTCATTATGGAGCTCCGGTGCAGAGGAAGTGGATTTGAGATAAACCTGGGGATTAAATAATGAAGAGGTGGAGGATGTGGACAAAGGAGAGGACAGGTAGAGGATGCAGGGAGGAGGAAGAGGAGGAAGAGGAGGCCCGCAGTGCGGCTCACCGTGGCCCAGGGTATTCTGGGTATTCTTATGCTAATCCAGCGCTGGGGATGAGGCGCAGAGCAGCCAAGCAAACAATGGCAGTGGAGCCAGAGAGTCTGGGCTGCAGTCTCCCAGGCCCTGAAAGGCATGTCGGGCAGGGCGCCGACACCAACGGGAGGCTGCTGCAGCACCCAGAGGCCTGCCTGCCTGCAAGGAGGGGGCCCCTGGAGGGGATGGGGAACGGGGCCAAGATGGAGGGAGGGAGGGAGAGAGGGGATGGAAAGAGGAGAGGAGAAGTGAGAGGCAGCAGGGAAGGAGGAGGGAGGGAGGGAGGGAGATGGAAACCTGGAGAGAGGAGGGAGAGAGAGCACGGGATCGAGAAATGGAGACGAGAGAGTGAAAGAAAGAGAGAGAGGAAATATGATTCTGGGAAGGGGAAGAAAGAGAAGTCAAAGATATAGTCTCATGATAATAATGATAATAATGATCATTTGATTCAGTTACCTCAGAATCTCTTCACCTCGCTGTCGGTGTCTGGATGATGAAAACAAAATAAAAAAGTAAGTCATAGTAAATGCTAATGAATTAAAGGTGCAGTGTGTAAGATTTGGTGACATCTAGAGGCGAAGTTGTATCCGTCACCTCACCCTCACCCCTCCGAACATGCAGGAGACCCTCGGTGGACCTGGTCGACTTCAGCTGCCATTAAAATGCAATCGATGTTTATCGTGTTCGCTTTTACTACTGTAAAAACATGGCGGCCCCCGTAGAGAGGACCCGGCTCCTCGAGAAAATATACACGTATGAAAATGTTGCAGGAAACTCCCTCAGCAGATATCAAAGAAGAAATGACACACACGAGTGATAACCATCAATGCCGGAGCAGTTTTATCAAAAAGAAAACAAGAAGACTGAATCAGTATCTATTGTTGTTATTGAAGAGTTGTTATCGTTTGCGCCGTCCTCTCGGGATTCACTCTTGTGTTTAACGGGGTCAGATTATCGCCAGGTTTTATTCTCGTAAAGATTTGACTCCGCAGCTTAACTCCGAGCTTTATCAGTCGATTGAAACATTCCCAACCCAAATATCCTCCTGGCTGCAGCGCTGATGAATAACATACACATCAAAACAGAGAAATGCAAACAATCATTAATATTCTCCTCCAGCGCTGATCCCAATCTGTCCCATTACTGCATTTATTTATGGAGCTCAGGAGCTCGGAGGCCCGGCTGCTCCTCTGCTCGGTTTATTTAGTCTGCAGCTGTCGGTCCAGAGCAGGAAGAGGAGACGCATTAAGACTTGATTATTGATGTCTGACCCTCGACGCTGCAGCCCGTCCACCCAGGGGGGGGTGGGGGGCAAGTGTTGGGGATGGATCATTAATAACCCGCACCTCCCTCTCTGTTCGTCCACAGTCCATTTACAGCATTTCAAGTTTTCTCTGAGGAGCTGGAACCAACAAGCTGAACGACTCGAAAACAACTTTTTTCTAAAACACCAGTGATGCGGAATCATTTTGCTCTCGACCCGTTCTTTAGTTTCTGTCCCTGCTTCTCGTTTGAAAACCTCAGTCGGACCGAGATCACATCTTCATCCTCTGTGTGTTAAAGCGCTTCTTCTTCCTCCCTGAGTTGTTTGTATTCTC
>JAFBJT010110015.1:43914-58205 GCA_016785325.1 Chascanopsetta lugubris | reverse complement strand
TATATGATGGAAGATAGCGGCTCTCGAGTGGAGTGTTTAAAGGAGAGCGGAGCGGAGTGAGATAATGAACGAGCGCCGCGTCGAAACGTACGAGAAGAGACGTTCAATTATTTTCTTCATCAGCACGAGGCTGCGCAGTGTTTCATTTCATCTCCTGTGTGACGGACCAGACGTGAGAGGAGTCATGGTGTGAAGGTGATGGCCTTTAATGTCAATCAGATATACTGTATATACATATATATATATACATATATATATATATATATATATATATATATATGTATATATATGGTGTGGTCAGAGGAGACAACCGGAGGGAGACGAGGAGCACAAACCCTCTCTCAGTTCACCACAATGCAAACCAATGAAAAGCATCACACTAATAATGGCCGACCAAATGGAGTGGAGGGAGGAGCAGATGGGTTTTGTTTTCCCTCGCAGCTCATTTCCATAACACTCGGAAACTAATATGAAAGAAAGAGAAAAGGAAATCAGAGTCGCCGCCGTCGCCGGTTAAATCAGCGCGTTCTGGGAATAGACGCCGCTCCCCGTTCGTTCATTAGAGGAGTAATCAATCGATTTCCAACAATGAATTGGTCAGTGATTACTAATAACCGGGCTGCTGTGTTTTACACACAGATCTGCGTCGCGCTGGACGCTCTCTGTTGACGGTCTGTTCATTTTTAGAGACGCTGCCTTAGAGACAGAGGCGGAGTTCAGCTGTCAATCAACCGGGCAGGTGAGACGGGAGGTCGGACGTCATCTGAACGGGATGAAGTTTATTTTCATACGAGTCTTAATTTAACTCCTGTGAGTTCAACTGTTAAACTGCAGCTTGGATGGATGGATGGAAATTAGTTCGTTAAATAGATGGATGGATGATGGATGAATGGATGGATGGAAAATAGTTCATTAAATAGATGGATGGATGATGGATGAATGGATGAATGGATGGATGGAAAATAGTTCATTAAATGGATGGATGATGGATGATGGATGGATGGAAAATAGTTCATTAAATAGATGGATGGATGATGGATGATGGATGGATGGAAAATAGTTCATTAAATAGATGGATGGATATAGGATGGATGATGGATGGAAAATAGTTCATTAAATAGATGGATGGATATAGGATGGATGATGGATGAATGGATGGATGGAAAATAGTTCATTAAATAGATGGATGGATGATGGATGAATGGATGGATGGAAAATATTTCATTAAATAGATGGATGGATAGAGAATGGATGGATGGATGGATGGATGGATGGATGGATGGATGGATGAAGAATAGTTGATTAGAGAGATGGATGGAAAGGTGGGTGGGATGGATGTAGGATAGATGGATGGATAGATTCATTAAAGATAGTTGATCAGAGTGAGGGAGTGATGGATGGATAGATAGGTGGATGGATGTTTGGATACATGGATGGATGAATGGATGAAGGATGGATGGAAGATAGTTGATTAGATAGATGGATGGATGGATGGAAACGTGGATGGATGGATGGATGGGTGATAGATGGGTGAATGGGTAAAGGATCGAGTGGATGGATGGATGAAGAATAGATGGATGGATGGATGGATGAGCCGGATCTATCATACCACATCAGCACTGATGTAAACACAGGACCCAAGCAGACATGGGTTTTCTTCTTTGTTGTCTCATGCTAATCCTCTGGCTGTTAGCATATTAGCATCTTAGCATAGCCATTAGTGTTAGCAACAAAACTTTGTTTTTTTACTTTTACAGCATTCAATGTTTTTTTGTTTGTTTTTTTCATTTGTCAGATTGAGGTCTTTCAAGGGCCCGACAGCAATATGAGGGAGCTACTCCCGATTCCAGGCAGGTGACCATGGTAACGGTCTCCTGTAGCTGGGTGTTAGCGCTAGTTTACATGTGGCAGGGATTTGACGTGGAGTCCAAACGGGATTCAAACACCATGCGTTACGGGTACAAAGACACTCTGATGTGAGATGCGACCATTTGCTTGGGTGATCTATAAGAATGTGCAGGGACCTGTTCATTTGCATATATGTAAATGAGATGATGATGGGGTAACAGCTCTCCCATTATAAGGTCAATGACCCGGGGAGACTCTGTTTTTGACTGTTTCCTGTAATTCATGAGGCTTGTTTCCACTGAGGACACCGATCCCACACAACTCTGATAATCCTGATCATTCGACTGGCAGCTCCGTCTGCGCTCCGCGAATCTGGGTCATTAAGATTTACGACTTGCTAAAAACCGAGGACAGAGACGCCAACTCTGAGAATAATCTGATTAAATCCTGCGATGAATAAAAAGAGACTTAACTATTCCACAGATAGACTCGTTTTCCTTTCGCACCAAAGGGGGGGGAGGGGGGAGGGGGCTCTTGGTCACATGACGAAGCCCAGGATGAGGCACAGGGCGAATTAAACTTTGTTTAATCACAACCTCGATTTACGAGGAGTTAAAAACCTACTACGTACGGTTTGTTTATTATAGTAACAACCACTTCAAATGGCTTCTTAACGACCAACGCTAATGCTAACATCTGCAAATATGCTGTAAAAATCGGACTATTTCCGACAATAATAACTAAATAATGGTAGATAAGTCACTGTGAGAAAAATAAATACATACATTTCAAATCAAAAGTTAGATAGATTGTCCACTGCAAAAATGAATGAATGAATCACTTAATAAAAAAAAATAAGTACGTTGGATAATCCACTTCAAAAAATAAAAGCAAAATTTGAAAACACGAGTTAGATAGAGCCCACTGCAAAAAATAAACAAATGAAAAAACAAACATGTTAAACAACAGTCCCATCATCTGTGCGGAAGTACATGATAAGCTCCGCCCACTCTAGCTACATGGTGATGCTGCCTCGGCCTAGCTAAAGCTATGTTCGTATATGTAGCATTATGTGAAACGAAATGATCCTATGGCATATTTCTATGTTTCTATTTTAAAGGTACAGTACGCAACATTCAGACACATCTAGAAGTTGGAGACATCCAAATTAAAGGTCAATAGGTGTTAAGTTTGTCCACTTAAAAACATGGCGGTGCGACGTGGCGTCCTCCAGATGTAAATATAAAGAGCTCATTCCTTAAAACAACTGTCGCTTCGAAGTTGTAACTCAGTTTATCTTCTGGCTTCGAATCCGCTTCGCCTTTCCAGCGACGGAAAAGATCCTCAATGAAAACACATTTTCACATTCCTCTCGGATGCGATCGTCACTACTGGCTTCACTTTACTATCACTGAAGTTCATTTAGTGTTAAAGAGAATCCTCATCTCCGTCATACGGCACAAAAGCTTGGAATCCGGCGGGCCGCGGCGTGTTGTGTTGGCTAACTGTTAGCATAGCTCCCGTCTGGACGGCTTTGTTTTTCCATCTTCTGCCGAACATTATGATCTACAATGGCGAGCGGAGACGCCAGAGGTCGTAACGTTGATGTATGAAGTGAAGGGGGATAAAACGTAACGGTGGAGAACATAAATAAAAAGATTTAATCTCCAGGGGCCGCCGTGACGGACTGGCACTAGCTCAGCTGGCTAACAGGTTAGCACTTATCTCATCCGCGTTCGCCGACGATGTTCGATGAGTCATCGCTGTTCAGCCACGAAGACGAGGAGAGCGGCTTCGCTCGCACTTCACCGTGTTTCCATCTGCAGGCAGAGTTCTCACCAGTACAACAACAACGTGAGGCACTGACACTCTGCTGTGCAGGGAGAGATCTGATTGGTCAATCCTCAGGGACAATGACACATCTACATTCAATGTCTCCGTCTGCGTTTTGAAGTTTTTGGGGATTGTGTTGAGTTGTTTTTGCGTAATCTTGCTTATTAGTCAGTTATCCAACCATCCATCCAATCAAACATCCAACTAACCAACCAACCAAACATGTATTTAACCGCTTAGTCAACCAACCAACCAAGCAACTAGGAAAACAATCAACCAAACAATCAAACATGTATTTAACCCCTTAGTCAACCAACCAACCAAGCAACTAGGAAAACAATCAACCAAACAATCAAACACATATTTAACCCCTTAGTCAACCAACCAACCAAGCAACTAGGAAAACCATCATCCAACCAACCAAACATGTATTTAACCGCTTAGTCAACCAACCAACCAAGCACCTAGGAAAACAATCATCCAACCAACCAAACATGTATTCAACCCTTCGACCAACCAATAAATGACCCAACAAACCAACCAAACATGTGTTTAACCTCTCAACCAACCAAACAACCAAGCAACCGACCATCCAACAAAATCAACAACTTAACCAACCAACCATGTATTTAGACCCTTCAATCAACCCATCAACCATCCAACAAATCGGCAATCCCACGATCAACCAAGCATCTACTACACCCATCAACCAAGCAACCGTCCAACAAACCAGACATCCAATCAACCAGACATTTATAACCTTCCAACCATTCAACCAACCAACCAACCAACCAACCAACCAACCGGTGAGGAGGGAGAGCGTGATTCCTGTGACAGACATAATCAAATCTATAAATGTCAGGATTCAACCCATAAAGAATATTTTTCAAACAGGTCAATAACAACTTTCTTCGTATTCGGCGAATCTGAGAGGATTCAAACCGACGACACGTTTCCTCTCAGAGCCGAGCAGGAGCCAAACATCTTCACTCATCCTGGGTGACTTGTATCATTCACGGTGACCTTTGGGTTTGCAGACAGACTCTCTCCCCATCTGTGAACCTGTCTCGCCCGCTCACAGAGAGAGAGAGAGAGAGAGAGAGAGAGAGAGAGAGAGAGAGAGAGAAAGCAAAACAAATGATTTCCTTCCCGGCTTTAATCACGCCCGTGTCAGAGCGCGGGTTCAGGCAATTCCTCCGACTTCACGGCTCGAATGAAAGATGAATTATTGCCGTGGTCACGTCCACAACAGCCAGCGCGCATCCCCCGCCCCCCGGTGGCAGGAAATACGTCACGTCTCCGGGACCCGGCCGGTGATGAATGTGGGTCGGGGCCGGGCCGGAGAGGGATGTGCACTCTATTTGAAAAAGTGACGCCTCGTCGAAAAACTGTTTTCGGGGGATGAAGAGGGAATCGTTGGGGGGCCGCTCGGCGATTGGACGACGGCTGCCAGCAGAACCAGCGGACTGAGGATTCTGGGCAACCGACCTCTGAAGTCTAAATCTCAAGCGCAGTTCTGCCACAGAGCTTTGCTACCGGACCCTTTTTTTTTCAGTCTGACCCAAACAATAGATATTAAAGGTGCAGTGTGTACGTTTGAACGCACACTGACATTTTCATGGATTTGTAATCACGGAAATGTCTTATTTTTTATTTTTTTACTCCCATTACCCTTAAATGAGCCCCATTAAAGGTGCAGTGTGTAAGATTTGGTGACCTCTAGAGGAGAAGTTGCATGTTACTGGAGGAGGGGGTCCTCTCTACGGGGGCCGCCATGTTTTTACAGTAGTAAAAGTCGACGCACTGAACATCCTTTGGGCTTTAATGGCAACTAAGGTTGATCACAGGTTCTCCTGCATGTTCAGAAGAGTGAGGGTGAGGTGATGGAGACAACATGCAACTTCACCTCTGGAGGTCAACAAATCTTACACACTGCACCTTTAAAAAGCAGAAGAGAGAACGGGAACATTGTGCTCTGATAATATTGTGTAGAGAATCTACCTGAAACTGGGACTTTGTCCCAGATGCCCACAAATGCCTGCTGGGTGGAGGAGGGATATGTGTGTGCGTGTGTGTGTGTGCGTGTGTGTGTGTGTGTGTGTGTGTGTGTTTGTGGGCACATTTATTTATTCCAAGAGGCAGTTGCATCCCCCCTGATACCCTCGCTCTTGCCACAGGCGATGAGTGCAGGGCCGTGTGCAGAGGTAAACAAGGACGGCTCAAAGTCTTTGTGTGTGTGTCCCGTTTCTGTGACGGAGGTGACGCTACGTGTTCCGACTTTTAACCCAAGGACGTAAATTAAACATCGCGGACGCAGGAATGTCTCAGCGCAGGTTCAGGGTCGGAATTTTACAATTTCAGATATTCTGGTGCAGGAACAGTGAAATAATAGATTCTTCAAAATGATTGTAACTCAAGAGGTTTATTGTACCGGGCGAAACGAGAGAAAATATATAGAATATATTATTGTATGCGTGAGGTCATGGGTTCAAATCCTGGCCTCTCTATCAGAGGTTTTACCTTTAGAAGTATGGAAATAAAATTGTAGTTAAAATGTCTTAATTTCCATTTCTCTTTTTAAGGCTTGGTTGGAGAACTTTAAATAATCATAACTGAGCCTTTGTTCATTTTAATTAGAATGTTTCATCCATGTTGTTTGTTTGTATGTTTGTTGAGCGGCTGCCATATTGTTTGTACTCATTGTAAAACAAATCCACCCACGGGTACAAATAAAGTAACTTGAACCTGAATTCTATTGTAATTCCCTTCATCCAATAGAAGTTACATTTTGGTGGCTTCCTGTCAGTGTGTTTCCACGGTTACGCGAAAACGATATAACTGTTATTCTCGAAACATGACGAAAAGGTGAATTAAAGGCTTGAGGAGAAACCATTTCATTCGCAAATGGAGGCGATAAATCAGGCTTATCCAATCGTTTGTTTTTCACTTGGTGTGCAGACCGTTAAGCTGCTAGCGGTTTGCCCAATAAGCGTTACCTCAACAAATGTGATGTTATGATGTAGCTTTCACTCTGCTGTTTTGTACAAGTCCAACTATTATTCTTCTACAGGGATAGAGACCAACGAAAACAAACCCTGCGCACTGTTCCTTTAATAAATCCCAGGATAGCACACTGACAAAAACCAAAATGACCAGGTTTCAATGAACAGCAAATAGAACGACTTTCGGAAAACTGGCAGAGACCAAATCAAATATCAGCAGTGTATTTTTGGAGGGGAAGGGGGCGGGGCATCAGCGGACCCCTACTAATTACATTCTGTCCGCTTCACTGACTGTTTTGATTTTTCATCCCTGAGCTCAGCTGCTCTCTGACGCTGTGATTTGTGGTGGTCACACAGAGCCAGGCGCTGGCCCACTACAAGGGGACCAAACATGCCAAGAAGCTAAAAGCCCTGGACGCTCCCAAGACCAAGCTCAAAGGCTCGCTGTTCGCCAAGGAAACCACCAATCAGGACGCGGCCAAGGGAATCAACTCCTCGCAGGTCCCCAACGGCACCGACAGGAAAGGTTAGTGTCGTTCCCCGGTTTCCTTCTGCTCATTCCGTCAGGTCAGAGGTTCCGTGGCTGCTGCTGCCGCCCTGAATCCTCCCGTGTGGGATTGAACACGCAACACGCAAACAGGGGCGGAGCCAGATGGTTCCCCCGCCCTGAACTCCATGTTTGTATTTAGCGTTCAACATTTTAACCATTAAGATCCAGCACGAATGAGACAAGATGGTGAGGGAGCTTCTCCTGATTCAAGTCGGAGAAGACGCTGTTTGGCCAGTTAGCGTTAGCACTGCGCTACATGCTATTGCCGTCGTGCCCTTACTTCCTGGCTGTTGTTACCAGCAGCAGGTCCAGCCCATAGGCCGCGTATAAAGACGTACGACAGCCCCGAGCTCCATGTTTTACATCATCATCACTTTTTATGTCACGACTCATCAAATTTTATTGCTTTATGACTTTACTCCCTCGATCGCAGATGTCAAACACGGGCCAGAACCGGCCCAACAGAGGTTTAAACCTGGCCCAGCACGCTGACTTTGCAAAGTGTCAAAACTACGGAGACGACGTCAGCTGCACATTTTCGATAGAACTGCCATTTCAAATCTGTCCTCTGGGGGTGGTATACAGATTGATGTATGCTCTGTCTGACTCCTCCTGCTTCCTGGTTCGTTCAAAAATGGACAAAGAGGCGGAGCACAGGCAGAGCGGGGGGTGGGCCCATGGTGCTGTCACAACATCCATAGAACGTGCCAAGGTGTCACTCAAGAGGCCACACCCCTTAATTATGCACAATTTTACATCTCAGTAGAATGGAAATAAGCCCCCCCGCCCCCCAACCCCCCCGTACAGTGGTCACAGGAAAACATGTGACTGATCGGGACCAGAACTGTAGTTTGTACCAGACTTTAAACATGTGTTTATGGGGATTGAACTTCTAGTGGCCACCGAGGGAACTGCAACGCTTGGCCCCAGAGGTTGCAACTTGGTATTTACCTAGTTTACAGACTTTTATTGGAAAGTTAAAAAACATTATTATTATTATTATTATTATTATTATTATTATTATTATTATTATTATTATTATTATTATTATTATTTATTATTATTGTTGTTGTTGTTGTTGTTGTTGTTGTTGTTGTTGTTGTTATTGTTATTATTATTACATTATTATCAAAATGTATGGGGATTGACTGACTTTTGCCTCAAGTGGCCACCCTGGGAACTGCGAGTCCATTGGGCTCCTCCGTTAACCCCGGAGGATGCAGCTTGGTTCGCCCCGGTGTCACAAACCCGAGTGAGCCTGCGTTATTGATCCTTTGATCATCTGACAACGGTTTCCCTCAGATCACCATTCACAAAAATGGATCATCACAATTATTAAAAAAACAAAACACACAGACTCGCAGAAGCAGCAAACACTCAGGTGTCAATCTGGGAGGCAGAAATCTGATCCCGCGTTCCGAGGACACAGACTCCGCTCCGTCATCCGGGGCGTGTGTGATTCACGGCGTGAAGATCACAGAGACTCGCGCAGCTCTTGAAAAGAGATCAGCGCCGTGGCGTGATGAAGCCAGGTGGAGGCGGCGATGCCTGACGCGTCACTGCACCTCAGGGTGCCGTAAAACCAGCTGGACGCAAAACCCTGTTCGGCGCTCAGGCAGAGTGGACGGCGGCGTTTCCGAGACTCCCGTAGGAAATATGCCGCCCGTGCATTACGCCGCTTTTTTAATTACATTGAATTTGTTGATGCGCAAACTTCCTGACGTCGCAGCCAGGTGGGCCCGTCGGACCCCCCGCCATCCGGGCCCAGGTGTCCGCCCGGGGGAACCCGTCGCCCAAAGGCACGTCGGAAGGGTGAAGACAAACCGACGGCGACCGACGCGAAGCAGATGCAGATGAATCTGCAGCCGAGTTGTTTGGCCCGCGTCCGGCGCCGCCGAGGAGCCCCCGTCCTCCTCCGGACCGGGAGCTGCCAGTTATTATGTCATGAAATTGGCCCAATGAAAATCCCCCCCCCCACCCACCCCCCCCCCCCCCCCCCCCCCCCCCCCCCCCATCAACTGTAACAGTCTAAGTTTTCCGGAGGAATTGAAAACACATTGAGCGGTCGCTGCGCCGTCGCTCTCTGGGATTGATTCGACCTCCCCTGCCCGTGTCTCCATTCCAATGTTCCACGAGTGTTTAAAGCAGCAGCACATTTACTGCAGCTCATCCTGGAGCCTGACCCACTTTACAGGGCGGGACCACCGCACGCGTGGAGGTGGGCTCCAGGTGAAATCACACAAATGGTACAAATAGCAGTGTTCTGTATTTGTTGATAAAGTCACCGAGGGAAACAGGCATTTCCGTCAAGTATTAAGAGGACTCAGAACATGGCGGTCTGACCAGCATGTAATACCATTTTCTCACCACTAGGGTGAGTCAAGAGCTACTACAACGATAAGTCAAACCCAAACCCTATCACTTCAAAGCTGAAAATGCTAAATAAGCCATGTCTATGATTTGTTTTTGGGTTTTTTTTGCCATCCTGATGCCTTTCAAAATAAAAGCCTTCACTGGCAGATGAGGAATATAAATAAAATGACATTTTGAGATAGAAATTGAATAGAAACGCGTTTTGTCATTGTATGTAAATACAATGGGATTTCAATAGTTTGTGTTTGAAAAACGAATTTACAATTAAAAGATTGAGAAAATGTAAACATAAGCAACATACGATGTACTACACACTGTGTTATACACTGAAAACTGTGTGAAGGTGTGAAAGACAACAAAAATATCATGATATTAGATAGACACATCAAGTATTACGTATAATTATTCTAATCATATATACTAAAACATAACATAACAACAAACAACAACATAAACATAAACGTTTGTGAAAAGACGGGATGAAATGAGCCAATGTGGATTATTTTACGATTTCTCAGTGAAGTTGTGAACAGTATTTAGTCCCGTTGTCCTTCCCATCGACGGACGGATCGATATTAGCGGGTTTTGTTGTGGTTTCTCGCAGCAGTCTGCTTCACATATGTACATTCAAACACTTCAGCGCGGCTCCTCCTGTTCTCACTGGGCACCTTTCCAAACCATTTCCACACGGTCTCTGTTCTGCTGCGAAAGAATTAAATAAACAAATAAAGTTCGTGCGAATCTTGAGCAGACCCACTTAATTGATTCGCGAGTGTCTTTGCCAAAGTACTTTTTGGTCATTTTTTTTCGCTCCCTCGAGCTACGACACAGGAAAATGAAATCAGTGAGAAGAAATTAAAAAGATATCGAGTTGATTCGTGCGACTGAGACCGATGGAGACTCGAGGATTAAAGTCTGGAATGAATCAAAGGAGGATTCACATCAAAGCCACGACGTCTGAGGTGGCAGAGGGTTAACGACGTCCCGCGTGGATCCGTTTTAAAAATGTTATTACAGCTGCTGGAAATCGGTGTGATTACATAATTAAAGGGCGTGGCCTCTTGAGTGACACCTGGGGCCAACGTCTGTGGATGCTCCGACAGCACCGTGGCTCCGCCCCCAGCTCTACCTGTGCTCCGCCTCTTTGCCCATTTTTGGATGTTCCGGGAAGTGGGAGGAGTTAGTTGGGTAGTGAACCGCCCACTACGAGGGCCACATCAACGCTGATGGACGTCTGTGACATCACCCATTGGTTTTGTGGGCGTGGCCTTTGTCGCCATTTCGCCGAAACTCCTCCTGGTTCCCGGTTCATTCGAAAACGGGCAAAGAGGCGGAGCACCCGGAGCGGTGGGTCGGCTCGCGGTGCCGTCACCTCATGTAACTGGGCGGCTCGGGTGTCAGTCAAGAGACCACGCCCCCTAAATATGCGCAGCCTCACCTCAGAGGCCCTCTGCGGAAACCTAGCGCACTCGCCGCGGCGCCGACACGCACTCGGGCCTCGGGTGAGATTGTAAACACATTGTAGGAAGAACTCCCGACAACCATAAACAACAAGCTGTCACAGCAAACACACATTAATCATTCCGACGTTTCTGTTTATTGTGAAATATGTAAATAAATGTAAAAAAAACCCAGGAGTGCTTCTTTTTTTGTTGTTTTTTTTAATTTATTTTTTTTACACCATCTCACTATCACATCTCCAGCAGGCGGGGAGGGGGCGGCGGTTTGTCACAAGTGGCGGCGGCTAATGAATATTAATGCGGCGGGATGTCAGCAGAATTAATTGTGGAGGCGGGAAAACCGCTGCATTATCTGCGCCGCTCCAGAGTTTGACGGCGAATCAGCGGCAGCGAACCTCATCTCTGCCGAGTTCAGGGAGGAGTAATGGCCGCCGCCGCCACCGCCGCGCCGGGCGTCGGGCTGCCACGGTGCTGGCGGGAAACAACAGGGAGGCGGAGACTCTGTTTTCATCCGCCGCTGAAATTACCCGAGAAAAACCAATTTGTATTATTCCGGAGCGCAACGCGGAACAGCAACGTGATTTCCTTTTTTAGCTTCACCTGATTGTCCCAATGACAGGTCCACGGTCGTCATGGTAATTATTCAAACACCAACTCAGGAGTGGACTGTAAAACACGGTGCATGAGGTCGGTGGGTAATTATCTCCACATTGATATTTTCCTCGTCAACAAGTTATTGTTAAGTACTTTCAAGTAACAGCTTGTTTTGAATCTTTTGATATGAATCTATATTTCAATAAGTACCTGGTGCTGTTTTCATTCATTCGACAGGGAGTTAGAAAGGATCGGACTTTCTGATAAAGGAACATCCGCTTAATCCCAAGCGGCAACCTCCAGGCTGACGGATCAGTCCGATAGGGAAGTGGGGGAGAAAAAAAACGTGCAGTTCACATTGTGGCCACTTGGGGCAAAAGCGAGTCCATCCCCATAGACTCCCATGTTAAAATGATCACGTTTAGAGGTGAATGAAACGTGTTTAAAGTCTGGTACAAACACTTTGAGTGACAAGTTTACAGGGGGGTGGGGCTCATTTGAAATTGTGCATAATTAAGGGGGCGTGGCCTGTGCCGACCTTCTGTGGACGCCGCGACAGCACCATCTATCGATCCATCTGTGCTCAAGCCCTCGATAGATACATTTCCCATTGGTCGCTGTGGCGACCGCTCCCTCTCGTAGCCCTGGTGCAATACAGGAGGGGGCGCCACTGAGCAGGCTCCATGGGCCGCATGACCCGGAACTAGACCCGCAAACTTTTTCACAACCTCCAGAGACTTGGATGGGGTCAGGTGATCGATGCCGATCCTATCACTGCGTCCATGGTTACGGCCTGTGCACGGAGCTTTGAGGCAAACATCGACAGAGTGGACAAACAGGGGTACTGCAGCCTCTCCGTCAAAGGTGAAAACAGGAGCTGGAGCAGGGGACACTATGAGGAAACTAAGTTTGTTTTTTTGCTAAACATGTGACTTCGTGTATTCATAGTTTTAGTTGTAGTACTAGAAGCCCATTACACAACAGTATACGGGGCCGCTTTAAAAGTCATGACTCAGCAGAATGCATAGAATGGAAATTTGATGCCGTAACTATCAAACTGTCATGTAGACACTGTTATGACTTTATTATTATTATTATTATTATTATTATTATTATTATTATTATTGTTGTATTAATAAGATTGAATTATACTGACAAAAAAAATGAAAATATGAGCTTCAGGGGTTTTTACATGATAAACAGTTTATTTTCTTAAACGAGCAAAATAAAGAAAAGCAAGGGAAGAAATGCACATAAAGATCCTCCAGAGGTTTTTAAAGCTAAACTAATTAATTTCACACTCCTCTCCGGGGTTTTAAGAAAGCGGCTTCATTAAATTCTCTGAACTCGATAAAACGAGTTCAATCAAAACGAGCTCCAATCTGTTTTTCACTCCCTTTGCTTTATTTTGGCGAAGTTTGAGGAACGAGTCCTTCATTTGACACCAAGTCCTCACAGACTGTGTCTCCCCCCCCCCCCCCCCTGTTTGTGGTGAGGGGGGGTCTCTGGAGAGGTTGTCACTCATGCAAGGCATGCTGGGAAGTTTGCAGATATGCTAATTTGGTCACTTTTGAAAAAAAAAAAAAGATCAAATGTAGCAGCCTCCAAATGCTTCTGACACAGATGCAGTAATATTTCCCCGACCCAGACTTCACACAGCTCCCACTGATCTGCTGGTTTTGTTTATAATTCCATTCAATTTGCCAGGTCTCATCGTCCTGACGATTATAGATAATTAGCTGTTATTGTTGTTTGCGTTAACGTCCGCATAATAATTTTCAAATGCGCTGTCATTTCAAGTGTAACCACAAGAGGTTGCGTTAACGCCTCATTGTCCATCTGTGCCAAGACAATAACAGAGATCTTCTGTTCTATCTCATATTTCCCCGCTCCGATTGATTTTATGGAATTTCTCTTTATATCAACTCTTGTTTCTAGTGACCCCTGTGGCAGCGAAGTGAACAGCAGCTAGCCTCAACAAGAGCATGTTGACTCACCAGTGTTGAAAAGTGACTTTAAACAAAAAAAACACTGAACAAATACATGTCCACCTGCCATGTCTGATAGTGTTATAAATGAGTTGTTATTGTTTTTGTTTACGCCCTTTTATATTATTTTTCTGCGCTGTAATTCCAACTGTAACCACAAGGGGTTGCTTTAACGTGACATTGTCCATTTGTGCCAAAATCGTAACAGGTCATCTATTCTACTTTATTCTATCGAATATTTACTCAAATAGTCTTTTGTATTGTCTGGAATTTCCCTTTATATCCGCTCTAGTTTATAGTGACCCCTGTGGCAGAGAAGTGAACAGCAGCTAGGCCTCAAAATAGCGCATTGACTCACTAATCGCAGAAAGTGATTTCAAACAACGAATAACAACAACAGACATCCACTGTCCATCTCTGATGGTTTGTTTACGTCCTTTATAACAGATTTCCGCGCCGCAATTCCAACTCCAACCACAAGGAGTAGCTTTAACGTGTCATCGTCCAACTGATCCAACATGGAGGGAGCGGGTGTGAAAGAGGCTCCGGTTTCATGGATCCATCTGCTCACAGTGACTCAGGCTGAATAAAATAAAATAAAGTAAAAGGAGAAAAGAGGGAGGGAGCGTGTAATCACAGGATG
>JAFBJT010110015.1:24455-36955 GCA_016785325.1 Chascanopsetta lugubris | reverse complement strand
GAAGTAGGAGGAGTTTGGCGACAAATCCTCATAACCACTCTGCAGAATCCTATGGGTGAGGTCACGGACGCGACGTCCATCTTTATTTACACTCTATGGCCGCAACATGCAACTACACCACTAGATGCCACTTCACTCTCCACAATATACTTCTCAAATAAAATGTGTTGCTAGTTCTGATTCATCAAGAGTCTCTGTCATAGTCAAACTTAATGAAACACTTTCTATTATCAGTCAGGTGCTGCTGAATATTTATCATGGAGTTTAAAAATATACATAAGAGAAACAGAATGCAGCATTTGAAACATCCACCGATCAGTGAGTCTGTAATTAGTTGTTATTGGGATGTAACCGAGCTTCATTGGTTTCACAGTCTTTATTTCCCCTTCAGCCCAATAAATGTAAACGGGTCCAAATCTTTTCCGTTGAAATGAGCGATAATATAATACATAATGTTATGCGAGCACACATACATGGATCCACATTTGCCTTTGCGTTGGGTAACATTTATCACAGAGAGAGACCTTGTACATTTCGGTGAGACTTTCACAACCTGACGTGCTGTTAAAGCGAACAAGCCCCCGGTCGCTCCCCCTGCAGCCTAATGGCCGACACTAATGACTGTTTGTCTTGTTTCATGGTAATTGGGGGGGGGGGGGCACACGACCGACTCTGCCGCAAAAGTCTCTGCAAATCCTTTTTCCTGCTGAGATCCGTCCACCACACAGGCTCCTCCGGGTCCCCTTCTTTGTAGGTTCTGGTTTCTGCTCTAATGATGTCATAATTGCTGTTTCTCCTCGCAGTGGACAATGGCAGGCCAGCGGCTTCAAGGTGGCTCCCTGGAAAATGAGCTGTGGATCAAACCAGGGGGACAGTGTGATGAGGGAGATGCGCTGTGGATGTGGGGGAGAAACAAAAAAGAGACGTGTGTCTTCAAAGTCTGGTCTACAAAGTATTCTTTGCACTGTGGCGCCCTTTTACAAACCATTATCTCCTCCCTTATCCTGTCTGTAACCCCGAGCCTTTCGGCATTCTTCTAAATCTATGAAAATTACACAAATGTGCTGTTTAGGACCTTATTTGTTGCACATTTAAAGCTGCATTCTTGTAAAAGTATGGGGGAAAAGACTCTTCAAATGACAAAGACACACACAGCAGGCTGCACACACACACTTATATGTGCTCACACATGAGCCCACAGACGTCAAGGGACCAGCAACACCATCGATGTATGTATATATATATATTTATTTATATGTATGGAGATACATTTTTATTTCCGCTATCACTTTTGCAAGGTCTGCCTCCACCATTCATCCGCAGCAGCAGCAGCAGCAGCAGCAGCAGCAGCAGCAGCAGCAGCAGCAGCAGCAGCAGCAGCAGCTCCCCAGCAGCCAGATAGCGCAGAGCCGTTTGAACAATCATTTCTCAGTCCGGCTGAATTCATGCTGACGCTCCAGTTTGCTTTCTGAAAACTCCCCTCTTCCTCTTTTTAATCCTCCGAGGGATGGCCGAGGGAGAGAGGGAGGGAGGGAGAGAGAGAGAGGGAGAGAGAGAGAGAGAGAGAGAGAGAGAGAGAGAGAGAGAGAGAGAGAGAGAGAGAGAGAGAGAGAGAGCAAGCCAGAGACTGGCGTCGAATGCTGACGGGGACATAACTCGCTCTCCCCTTGTACCTTGTTTACAGTCGCCCTCCCTGCCGCTACACCCTCCTCTCTCAATGGAGCCATAAAAAACAAATAGGGGCTTTTAGAGAAATTGCCTGAGCTCCGAAGATTAATAACGGTTGCACCAGTTCACCCAAGAAAGTCTCCGGAGGCAAAAACGATATTGGAAGATTAAAAGTACCACATCCCTAAATTGGAATGATTCAGTGGCCGGGCCGCTCTCTAACCGGCTTATTGAGAGTCAAGGCCGCCGACTACCTGCCACACAAAGAGCACCATTAAGCGCCGACTGAGACGTGGCGTGGGTATAATGATGAGCCCGGAGTGCGATCGGTCCTGCGTGTCTCAGACGGAGCAGTGGCGGGGCCCCTGCAGCTGTGGCGTAGCGGCAGACGAAAAGTCAGGTCAGGTGGTGTGAGCTTAGGTCAACTCGTCTCTGTGTCTGGAGCCCATTAGTTTAAGCAGCCAGCTGGCACAGGTTCAGAGGAGGCTGCTCTCACCCGTTACTCTGGGTCAAACAACACCGGAAGGTGCTGGACGTGTATTTCGGCGCTGCTCTGCACCGCAGCTGCCAAGCAAGAACCAAGCAAGTTTACTGCATATCATGGTTATGGCAGGATGAAGATGTGATCAATAATTAGATGTCAAAAACAATCAAAAAAATCCACAACAATTGAATTCTCAATAAATTGATATTTTGCTCTGATATTAGGATCATTAAATAGATAAATATGACTTTAATTAGGGCAAAGATGATTGATAGAGCAATGTTTAATCCGAATATTGACTGAAATCTTAGCACCTTTACAATACTAGGACTAAAACAGTACTGTAATAATCAGTTTGTGTATATGTGGCATTAATTATTGTCTTTACTAACTGTCTTATATTTTTATATTTTCATTTGGGACAAGTGAAATACTACTACTACTTGTACTACTCATGATGATGATGATATTAATAATGATAATAACAATAATAATGATAATCACCATCATAAAGTGAAACATCAACATCTTAATGATGGTCAATTGTACATTAATATGTAAAGTATGCGTATATTTGCATATATTTTTGAATAAATACGAGACATTTTTTGAAATAATACTTAAAAAATCTAAAAACAATTTTCATTTCTAATGATCCGATTAATACGTGTAATTTATTCGATCACACTCATTTCTCAATAGGGTAATTAATATGGAATCTACATTTCACAATAACCATTGCATACAATAAGATTATCCTAATATAAATTGAAAATATATATTTTTTGATTAAGGGAAAATAACATTGAAAGACAAACAGCTAATACTAATACGTGCATGTAATATTTCTTTCTCCTCTAAAGTAAAAAAAAAAAAAATTCATGTCATACATCACTTCCTGTTGTCATTAACCAGGACACGTCGCTCTGCATATTTTCAGCAGTGCGGTGCGGTTTCCATGGTGACGGGGAGACACACGTTCCTGCAGCAACCACACTAAAGCGTCTGTGATGTTGCCTAGCAACCACTACAAAAAAAAAAAAAAAAAAAAAAAAGAGAGGACCCCACAGCAGTCGCCACGTTTTGAGGACGACGCGCAAACACCTGTCGATAAACACCGGTGGAACTCGACACGACATCGAACAACTAGAAGAGGAGACGAGCCGAGGGGATGTGGAGTAAACAGGGGGAGCAGAGGAAGAGGACGCCGGGCTTCACCGTGAAGTCCAGCATGAAGAACGCTGTGGTGAGTCAACTTGCGTGACCTAGCTACCTGAATGTTTGTATCGTGTTAGCTTCAGTTAGCACCGTGTGGCTAACGACCCCTCACCACAGGGTGTTCAACTTTACACAGAGTTTTAATAACACGCACTCAACAGCAGCTGTAAGCTAGCCGGAAACAGGCGGGAAACAGTGGAGAGGTGAAGGCCTGAACACACATTACAGAGGTTTATCACGGTTAAGTTATACAACAACTTTAACTTTTAGCAATGCAACCATTAGAACTATTATTACTATTATTATTATTATTATTGTTATTATTATTATTATTATTATTATAATTAGCAGGAGTAGTAGTAGTAGTAGTAGTAGTGGTAGTAGTAGTACCAACAGCAGCAGCAGCAATGGTACAAGTAGTATATATCTGTTTTATTTTCTATAATTATTATTACTTGGATTATTATTATTATTATCATAAGAATTATCATTATATTTTCAATTATTTGATGTTCTATTATAGTTGTTATTATTAGAACCGTCCCTTTTTTTTATCTTGGAAAGAACCTGACATTTGGCTTTAAGTCTTAGGGCGTATTATTATCATTATCATAAATGATAAGATCATAAATATTACATTTGCAACTGTATGTTTGATTTTCAGACATTTCCAGTTGTATTCTTTTAACTTTTCAACTCCGTGGATTGTTAGTTTATCAGTTTAACAGTACCATCTCAAATTTTGAGAAAAATAATTCATTGGTTCACCAATATTCCATATTAGATCCACACCAACTTGATAGTGATAGTTTGAGTGCCTTACAGACTAGCATGCTGGAGGGGAAGTCGAGTATTGTATCCAGAACACAACATGACTATTTATAAAGTTTCCAAGCTTAGTGTTTTGTACTAAAGTTCCATTATGTGATTTGATTAGCTTTTTGGAAAAGCTAGAATATTGCATTTAAAGTTTTGGATTGTATCCATCCATTTGTATTTTTTGCATTTACAGACAAATGGAAAAACTTTTTGTATCCAACAGCTTGACGATAATCACACAATTGATATTAGTTATTTTGATCCGCTTCACATTATGCACCTCACAACTATGTTTTTCATTTCGAGATCCACAATTCATGATTGGAGAAAACAATGGCATATCTTACAATGGTAAACAATGTTTTTCAAACATTCCTGGATCCAGCCTCTGATCTGTCACAACAAAACTAAATGGGCTCTTACCTAAAGCAATAAGTAGAATCTGTCCAGTGTTTATATGTATTTTTTTGCATAATCCTGCAAATTAACATTAAAATGTGGAGGAAAAACACAATCATAGTCATTCTCTGCAGTAGATGTCAGAGAAGTGCAAGTCTTCATAGAGAACCTCACCTCAGTAAACTGTTCCCCGCCAGCGTTTTCAGTTGAAGCTGATTTTATTCAGTTCACGTAAGGAGAAGGGTGATGCTGTGCTTTGCTCAGTTTTAGGAGTGAGCTGTATAAATGGATACAGTGTGCCATACTGCACATATTATCTCCTCCTCCCTCTTGTATTTCTGGCAAACACATTTTGTCATATTTCATAAATTGACATGTTGAGGTTTTCTTTTATTTGGAGGCAATTATCCACCAGCTACTTCTTTTCCAGTATATCTCTCTGTAAAGTTTAATATGAAGACGTGTGGCTTTCGAAACAAGACTTTTATTTTTCATTAGTTCCAAACAAGGCTAACGTGCAAACTTGACAACATGTCAGTGTCTGTATTGAAATGGTAAAATCTTCTGTTTATTCGGGAAGTTACGAGAATATCTTTTACTTTGATTTAGTTTTTGTGTTTTCCTTTGATGTCGACCGTGTTGACGGCTTTGGCTCGGATTCGTGGAGAGCATCAGAAGCTTGATGCGTCGGCGGTCAGCAATAATTGAATGAAAGAACTTTAGGGAAGTGTCAGTTTAATATTTTTCCACGGCAGCTCCAGTATCTTTCTTACTGCTGAGATGTTGATGGTCAAGTTGTGGGTGTACTGTTTACCTCGATTCTACAATTTCATTTAACAGACGCTTTCTAAGCAACATATACGTCTGATGGCGCACGGACAGGCCGGGAACTGAACCCACAACCTCATGCATTTAAGGCAGATGCTCTACCGCCCAGCCTCCTCTTCTCTGATCCACTAAGTTCCAGCCTTGTTAGGTTCAGGCTTTACTTTTTGGAAGTGGAAGTGGAGGCGCTGCACGGTTCTGATGACGACAGCGAACACTATAGAAACTGAAACCACAGGCTCTTCCTATTTTTTATTTTATTTTTCCAAGGGACTGCCTTGAGATGCAAAAGAAGCAGTCGTGGCTATTATTGACTTCCTCTTCCATTTCTGAAGGTCATAAACAAATCTCCTGTCAGGAGCCTTCACGAGGAGGCTCTGGCAAAGCCCTTTAATATTCGCCATCTCCCCGGAGGATCTGCTACGCCTGGCGCATGAGTGATACTCTCCCTCTGCCGCATACCACCGGCTAAATCCCCAACAAAAACCATTCCATTTTTCAGAGGGGTTGCTGGTGTCTGTTGCCTTGTGTTTTCTCTCCTCCCCTGTGGTCACTGACATATCGCCTGAGAGCGGGCGGCTTTGCAGAGAGCCGTGATTTGTAGGTAACGACAAGGCCATTTCAGGCCTTGAAAGGATACGGGGACTTGAGGCATAGGCTTATTATGCTTTCCAGTATTTTTTGGTCATAGGAATTGAATCAATAGCACAGGCTCCTGCTGACCCTCCCGTCGCCCCCTCTTCTTTCTATGATTCATCCCCCAGCGTTTTAAAAACGGGGAAAAAAGAGAGAGATTCACTTTACATTCTGGTGGGAGGTCGTCACCCGTGTTTGAGACAGAGCTATTTTTTTGTGTCACAGGCTTATTCCAGCTCGCTGACAAAGAAATTACAGAGCAGAGTCTAAACACACCTGCATGGTGCCGTGTGACTGGAATGGCTCTGAATGCACAGAGACTGTACATGTAAACATTGGAGCTGTGAGTATTGTGGATAAAAATGCATATCATGTTGTCACAGCGTGGGATGACATTGTTTTGTACGTTACACATATTCTCAGCCAGGCCGTTAACCTGCTGCTTTGCTTTTATGGAGGGAAATGTCACATTCAGACTGTTGCTGTTGAAAACAGTTTACCAGTAGGTGGGGTCTGTAATTGGGTTATCGCTCATTAGTTGAAATCCTCCCACTTGCTCTCTCAGTGCACAACTGCAGTTGCAATAAGTTGGAGCGATGTTGCCCCCCGATGCAGAAAACATAGATGATGTCGTCGACGTCAGTGGAGCTGTCCTCCTGGCACCGTCTCCTCCACCCGACTTCAAGCTATAGTAAGGCAGTGGATGGGGTTAGGGTTACACTGATTGGTTGTGAGGCCACGCCCTTTAGCCGATAGTATGAATTGGCTGCAATGAATTAAAATGATGTCAGAGATTTAAAAAAAATAAAATAAATATATATATACATGTGTGTATATATATTGAATACCTATAAATGTAGAAATAGATAGATAGATCTTACTGGGTGCCCTCAGATCAGTCATGAGACCAGGGTGCAAATGATTTATAGACCCATGAAAATGTGCGATACGTGACCTTAGCGCATCTTCGTGCACCTTAATTGATTGACGTGGCATCTAATTTGTCGGAGGTGCGCCGCATCACATCCCACAATGCCTCCTCCTCCGTGTCCTGCTCTCATGCTCTAACATGCTTTTAATGCTTTTTAAAGAGCAGCTCCGAGTATGTCTTTAAAGGTCTTCAGTGTCACGAGAGCCTTTCTCTCAGGGAATGTTTGGCGCTGAAAGAGAGGATGAAAGTCCTAAATGTCTCTACACACCATCACAACACACACACACACACACACACACACACACACACACACACACACACACACACACACGAGAACACGGACATGATCCTCTTTAAGATGCTGTATTGCACAGTTCACCTGAGAGGGCAAATCGATACAAACTACACCTGATCCCAACCTCAACTTTGGTGTGGCGAAGGCTCTGCAGATTGCCGCACCGATAGACTGCTTTTATATCAAGCGCACCTCATTTACTGTTTGCTTGGCCTCTGGGATAAAAATGGAGCTGGCGAGCAGCGTCCCCGAGTCTGCTGCAACCCACCCCCCATCCCCCTCCCTCCCCTTTTTCTCCCGGGCCCACCGTCATCCCTGGCTCACCTCACTAACCCCAGGGGACAGATGGAGACTCCATGCTTGCGAACGTGACCTCCATATCTTATTCCTTTCCTCTCCCACAGCATCATCATTATTTACCTGAGCAGATGTCTTGGCCCCCTGTGCGCCTTCCTCCTCCTCTTCTTTGTCTCTATCGCCCTCCTCTCCTCTCCTCCTCTCCTCTCCTCTCTTTCTCCCTCCCTGCAAAAAACGTCATTCAAACCGGTGGGTCCCTGAAGAAGACAACATTGTACACTCAGGAGCAGTGAAGGCTCACAGACAATTGTCTCAACCCAAATCGATGAAGTAAAAATAGCAAAAATAAAAAGACGTTTAACGACAGAGATGTATTTTTTTTAATTTTAATTCTGTTATTCCTTTTTCACTGGTCAAACAGCCCCAAAACATGTATTTGAAATTTTCATTTAATGTGTTAAAGGTACAGTGTGTAAGATTTGGCGACATCTATCGGTGAAGTTGCATGTTGTATCCATCAGCTGACCCCCCCTCCCTTTCGAGCATGCAGGAGAATCTATGGTGGCCCTCGGTTGTCACTAAAGCTCAAAAGATATTTACTGCATCCACGCTATTGTAAAAACATGGCGGCCCCCATAGGGTGGACCCGCTCCTGATGTAAATATACATTAAAGGGCGCATTGTTGGGTAATGTAAAAAGCAAGTCGTATATCGAGGTGATTATACATTCGTAAAAATGTCAGCGTTTAATTGTTGTGTAATTCTCTCTCTACAAATAGAAGTGATGAAAAGTGACGGAAATCTTACAGACGGCACCTTTAAATAACTCTGCAATCAATCTAATTGGCATCGAAGGGAACACAACACCTGGGTGCTGCTAATTTCTCCCTGTACGTTTCAAGCTAATTTGACCATGTTAGCATATCCATTCATGTGTGTAATCCAACTTCATTTTGACTACTGCAGGTGCATTAGCTGTATTGGAGAGTATGTGGGCCGTGTTTTGTTAAGTTCGAGCCAGAGATGTGTTGATTTACATCTCATCTGTTTGCTCTGACCTCACGAGTGTCATTTTGATAAATACAGCCATCTAAAGCAATTAAACAAGTGACAGAGCAGAATTGATCCTTTATTAGGGCTGGAATTTCAGTGCAACTCCATTTAATGTAATCTTGCCCCTAATTGCAATAAACACCTCGTTAAGATTCTATCTTCAATTTAATTTGTTTCTGAATTAATAGATTCAACGGTGCGTTGAATCGGCACAATTGAGTATCAGTCATGTTTTTGTTAGAGTATAATTGTCTGTAACCAATAATTGTTTAGTTTTGACTATCTTGGAATGAGACTGTGCTCCTCTCGTGGAAGCTTTCATGTGTTACACCACAACCAACGGACAAACTGATGAAGACGCACTATGTATTTTCACCACTAGATGCTACTAAGTCTTACACACTCGAACCTTTAAGAGATTTTCTGTCGATGAATACCGTTGAATCCAAAATCATTTATTTTATTTGTTCCAAGGCAAACCATCGTAAACAAAATATGGATGACTGAATGGAACATACCGGCCGGAGGTTTTGTGTTAGAATCATCCCATAACCGCTTTTATGCAGAGCGGGGCATCGTTGACCAAGATTGAATCCTTGAAAGCTTTTATGGAGATGAATCTGCCTTTTATTATTTTCACTCGCAGTCACAATCATCCTTCCTCATTGCTCCAAACACATTTATCAGACACAGGAACTCGCAACGTGCGCGGCGTGATACATAAATTGACTGTGAAGTCGGCCGGCTCCGTGCCCTCGCTCTTGCAAGTGAAAGGAAATTGAGCAAACTTCTGCTGTGCGATGCTGCTGGATAGATTCCCCTCACCTGTCTGCTTTTCTTAACCCGAGGTGCTGGTGGACACACAAACACACATTATGAGTGTTTTCCTGCGTCCGCCTCTGCTTCCCTCTGCTCCTGCACGCTGCTCTTATCAGCACCAGAGGGCCTGTAGTTCATCCTCTGGTAAGCAGCTGGGTTATTTGAAGAAGAGGGAAACATTGTGTCATGGTGAAACAGGTTAAATTGGCAATGGGCTCCGGAGGCCTCTTGGCATTTCCATTACTATTGATCAACCACGGAGCCTGAGGGCCTCGAGTGGACAGACAACAAGCCGTTTAAAGTAGTTTGAAAGTAGTGGGGGAACAAACTGACCCACATGAGCACGTTCTCACACATTTCGTTTTTTTTTCTTGTTCTGTTTTGAATTTGTGAAATATTATATGGGCGTGTCAAGGCTTGTCTTTTAAATGTATATTTTTTTTCATTTACTTTGATCAGTAGAATTTTTTTTATGTTGGCATTACATCGAAAGATAGAGTCCAATCGACACAGACCCAGTTTTACTAGTATTTGTGATCATGCCACCACTCCAGTTCCTGTTAGGGTAAGCATTTTTTTTTTTTTTTGATAAAGTGTGCCTTCTACATAAAAAAATAAAATAAATGACACCCACTGAAGAGCAGGAAAACATGGGTTGGATTGTTCGAACTTGCCTGTAGCAGCTCCTGCACTTCGCACTCATCTGACTGCAGGCATCAACAGAGACCTAGATGAGGTTGTAATTGATGGCGCGCTATCTGAAGTGCATGGCTGCTGAAATGTTTGTGACCTTTTCCGCGGTTGAGGAAAACACCATCTGGAAACTTCATTCAGATATGGAGAAGTACTTCCAGAGCGTTCTATCATGACCTTATAGGAAGTGCTCAACTGATTATATCCATTATGTTTGCTTTCCTCCGAGCTGGGTTTGACAATTACACTGGCCACTCTGTTTGTTGTGTTCTCCTTCAAGCCCTTGTAGCTTGCATTCCAATTAGATGGCTTTTAATGGAGAATGTTTATTGCTCCTTACACGGCCTGCGTTTTCCACCGCAGAGTTAATTAGCTCTATGTCATACGATTACTAACATAGAGGACATTTAGATCTATGCCTCCTCTATGAGCGCTGTCCTTCTTGATTCAAAAGGATACAAAGGCAGTGGTTAATTTATGTGCGTTTTATCCCGCTTAATCACAGTTGTATCAAAAGCACGACGAACAAGACAGCGCACTTTGATGTTTTTATTCAAAGCATCATTCCCACTACAACAAATTCAAACGCTGACACGGGTCACCAAATTTCCCTGGAAATGTTCATGGAATTACCATAAAAATGGCTCAACATGTGGGCAGCTAATGTTGTTTGATTCCACTTTAATAAGCTCGGTGACAGGAAAACAGGAAAACCCATAGTAACTGACACCCTGTGAAAGAAGTAAAAAAACAAAACAAAAAAAAAAGCAAGTACAACACAGGAGTCTGTGCTAGTTTCAGACCAGTGCGGTTGTTATTTTCCTGTCTAGTGCCCACATTGTTTAAATGTGTGTCTATGTTTGTGAGTGTTGACCTTAAAATGATGTGTGGTCGTGCTCAGTGTTGATGCAGTGCAGAAAGTTTGACCAAGAAAACTTGGTCTGAAGTCAATAGAAAGTTATTTTATGAATGCATTATTGGAATAGTGACATGTCCATGAATTAAGATGTCTGACTTTAAAAGGAGTTTATTTTTATTTGAGTGAGCTCCTGCCCCCACAGAATGCGAGATGCTATAATAGGCCTGCTGGTCTGTGTATTGTCATTGGAGGATTGGATTCCTGATAATGTCATTATCAAATGACATATAAATCGTTTTGTAATATTTTTAGACAAAAATAACCAGAATCTTACACACTGCAGTTTTGAGTATAGAGAAACATAGAAAAGAGCAAAATATGACTCCTTTTAAGAGACTGGAAGACTGAACTCTGATTGGTTTATCGCATGATGCACTCAAATCATACCCATGATTAATTGAGAGATGAAGTATATCTCTTTTGACTCATTTCTAAATATACTTTTACTGTCTGCTCGAGACCATAGTAGATTTTTTTAAACGAGGTAAAAGTTATCCATTGCAATATGTTGAAACCTTGTTCAGCTGTTATGTCTCACGTTGTTCTTATGTTGTGCATTAACATAAATGGACCTTGTTACAAGTGATGCAGGCCCCCCCCGCCCCATCTCCATCGCACTGCGTTAACTTAAGTGTATTAAACTGCCAGGACATTAGCCATTCACTCACCCGTCCTCCATCATTATCAGTCGTCAGTCACACTTGTCCTTGCTGGAGGAGAATGGGGCCCCTCTTAGTGCTCTAATCTGCCAGTGTTGGGCGTGTGACATACACTTGACTGCAGCGTCGCATATGGCAGCTCACACTCGTCCTGCATCACCATAGTGCGAACAAGTAGCAGGAAAATCAATGTATCTGTCAAACGCTGCTGCTCTAATTCAATAATGCCAAGTGTTGGCCTTTGTTTTGCCGCCCCTCCCTCTCTTTGAAAATCTTTTAACATCACATCAATACATTGGCTTGACCTTTTTGAATTTTGCTGACCAGCGCTAAATCTGTCTGTAATACCTCAAGGACAACGACAGGGTCCAGCTTGCACGAGGGGAGTAGCAAAAGTGCATAAACCAATATGAGATAAATAATGTATGTGAGGAAACAAACGGTGTTGCAATAAAGACTGTTTCTGTCAGAATACCTCAGGGAGTATTCGGTCTACAGAGAGAGAGGGATGGTGGGTCAGAGCAAAAGTTTACCATTGCCACCCTCTTGCACACTGAGTGCATTTTAAAAACCCGGCAGCCGGCTGGGTAGATGGTGCTGGAGGGCAGCGGTGTTCTTCATCTGGTGCCAAGAAAGTCTAAACCTACAACCCCTTTAAGATTTGAAGTGGTGTGTGCATTCCTCTCAAAGTTCCACTGGGGATTACTCCACTATTTAGCTCATGCCTCGCATCCAGCTGAGTCAAAGTGCTCCCAGTCGAAGGCGCGCTGGAGGCGAGGGAGCGG